>JAQGAA010001994.1:0-13853 GCA_034696425.1 Isotoma viridis | reverse complement strand
AATTGTAAAAAGTGATTAGTTATGATAGTTGGATATGGTTTAAATATCAACAGGTTTCACTCCATTAATTGTCCCAGTGTTTCTGTATTCTTCATTAATTAGTTCTACCATTCTGGGAATAGCTGAGTTTTTGTAGTTTTGTAATTAAAAGTGGAAGACACTTGCTTTCAATATTGACAAAGACTCCCAGTATAAAACCGATAGCTAAAAGTAAATAATATGAATTCATTTTATGATGCATCAGCTTACCTTTAATTTTATCAGACAATTTTCTCACGTGTTTATTGTGAAACAAATCATCGTCCGACCCAAGCTTAATCAGTATAGTAGTAGGTGTGTAAGGATATTGAAATCATTTAAAGTATTAAACAAGCTTACCTAAAATATAACTTTTGAGCAGTTAAATTGAACAGAAGAATTTATAAAGTAATAAAGTTGATATTAAAGTTATAGGTAGTAATTGAATTGACTAATAAAATTTGGATAGTGACCATCAATCACAAAAGCAAAAACCGATACACTTTTGTGCACATATCCAATTGTACCTGCTTTTAAGCGTTGTAATTTAAAACACTTTATTTGAATGCCCAAACACGAGGGACGCTTAGAATTCTTATATAAAATCCGGAACGTTTTTGGGACGGCAGGACAAGGACAGGACCCCAAAAAGGGAGGGATGGTCACCCTACATATTTAAGTTTTTATCTTATCTTTCGACAAATATTAACTTTTTATAACACAATACAATTTTATCAGTCTCACATAAATGGAGGAATGCTTTATCTTAGGAAAGTCACAGATTTACAGAATCAGAATAAGGTCATCGTCATCAACTCACTACTCAAACCATTATTTTATTATTATCATCCCTATATGAAATATGAAGCAAACTTGAATATCTCCTTTATTCATACCTCTAGATCCAGTCCGACTCAATTGCATTGTCCAGTTTAAATTTATATTTCATTAAAACAATTCTAAACCGAAATCCCCCTCTCTCAGCACAAAGAATAAAACTTTTTCTCATACATAAAAATGCACGTAAAAAGGCACCTAAACCGACTTTTTGGATCATTTCGTCGAAAAGGGAGTAAAAACTTTAGTGAGAAAGTGCTAAATCAACTCCAAAGTCGAGCTAACCAAACAGCATCCCAATGGGAACTTTTAGACTACGACCAAGAAGACTTAAGTGGTACGCAGTTCCCCCAATCTCAACCAGATAAAACAATAAATCCGATTTTATCATCGACCAAGCTTAAAACTCAAATACTTGAGAAAAAAGAAACTGGATCTGGTTCTAGTAGTCCAATATCCTATCAAGAAGTACAAGTAGAACTCAGTAGTCAAAACTCCTTCAGATCCAAATGGAAAAGACGTAGTTTACTTAAAAAACAAAATGATTACAAAGAAGCCAAGCCAATTTCAGAACAAGATGAAAATTTTTTCACTCCTTCTGATCTCAATATTACAACCGTTGTTCAACAAATAAACGATACGATTTCCCTAATTAATGAATTCCAACCTAAACAAGAGGTAGCAGAAAAACCCTTACAAGAAGGAGGAAAAACTTTTGAAGAAATTGCCACATTACCATTATGGCCAACTGATGAAAAAGACACATTGTTTACTACCAATGCCAGTTTTTCTAATACTAATGATTTCTTACCATCAGTCCCAAGTCGCAATAACCCAGACCTAATATCAAAAGTTGAGGAGGGCACTAGGTTAACGAGGGGGATTTGGGCAGAATCTTTGGAAAAGGAAATAGTAAATCTGACCCAGAATAATGAGGAAATGAGGGCAAATACAGTATCATCACCATCATCCCTTTTTGTCCCAGATGATCCTAGCGCTATTATCGCTACTTTTTCTGACAGAAATGGGACTTTGCCAAGGGAAAGTAGCATCAGCTTCCGACGATCATCTTTTTCATCAGCAAGTAGGCCAGGGGCAGAATCTGGAGTTGGTAGTGGCAGCAGCAAAAACAGGATACAAAATCCAGCAATGAGATTGAGCTACAAAATTCATAAGAGATTTAGTAGAAAGTCTCCTAGTTTTTCTGAAGAAAATACCACCACCACTACTACTTCATGCACTACAAGCTCCATAGCTTTCTCCCAAGAAGAGAATGAGAATAAAAGGGAAATAAAATCGATCGTTGGTGGTGATGATAACACAACTAAAGATGATGACTGGGATGGCAAAATGCTGAAGAGGAATTTGCGAGAAAGGGCTTCAACTGGGAGACTTTTTCGATCTTTTCGTAAAGCCATGTCATTTCCTCGATCTACATTCAAAGCTTTGGACACCAATCAAATAGAACAGGAAATTGATGAAGTTGCTACTTCTGCTGCTGATGATGAGACTAGAGGCAACCAAAATGTTGTGACTGAATGGAAAGAAATAGAAGGTGGAATTGTACAAGTCAAGAGAAAGCTTAGTATGAAGGTATGTTTGATAGATTCTTCTTGTTTTTGTCTTTCGCATCTCTAAGGGATGTCCTTCCTATTTGATTTTAGCTTTTTTTGATTCATCCTAATTCCCTTAAAGTGTAGTTTTAAATTAAGCTCTTGTGGGTTACTTTAAAAGGAAGTAAGAGGATTTTGTTACACCAGGGGGTATGATCTTGTAGGTAAAAGCTTTCTAGTGAAAGGTTCAATAAATGTTTATGTGTTATCTAACTAATTGCTTCCGAAGCAAAAATTAACCTATGGCTTTCATAACCTTGGAACTAACCAACCTGCAAGTCAGTAGAAGTAACGTGAAAATTAAATTATTTAATATGTATATACAGGGAGTGTCTGCTTCCGGCCTAGTTCCACTTTCCACTACGAATTATTAACCATAAACAATGAAACAGAGACAGAATGCTGATCCTTCTTCAGCTTTGACCTTCCTGACCTTGTGCTAATTAAAGTGAGGAGTAGTTCCGTGAAAATTTAATTTATTTCATCAATCCGGGAAAGTTTTTCCTTTATCATTTAGGCCTTACCTTAACATATAGCTTACTCTTTTCAGAATATTATGTCTAAACAAAAAAGACAACTACAGACTTTTGCATTTGCATCATATAAAATGCTTGTACTACATCCCAACAATAATATAAAACCCTTGGGAAGCAATCTCTTTATCATTGTCTTTTGTTTCATTTTCTGTGCTGCTAATTGGAACATCAGAATGGAATCATAAACCATAGTTGTTACACGAAGAAGGCAGGTACTCCCGGCACTAAAAAAGATTGTATAAGTAGAGAAGTAGAACATGACCACAAAAAATAAAATCCCGAAGAGAATTTTAGGAATGAAATTGCGACGTGTACACTTGCAAGGTATCATCCTCAAAGTAGTAGTAGTAGTGTGGGTATCTAATATCATTTATTTGAGAAGGCTTTACGATATTACGTGTATAAAACACAATTTACCAAATAACACAATACCTCCTGATATCCAGTGATAAGGAAGAATATTA
This sequence comes from Isotoma viridis, assembly GCA_034696425.1. Lineage (NCBI taxonomy): Eukaryota > Metazoa > Arthropoda > Collembola > Entomobryomorpha > Isotomidae > Isotoma > Isotoma viridis. The sequence goes on along the minus strand of JAQGAA010001994.1, from coordinate 10,385 downwards.
TAAGTGGTAAATGTATGTGGTTTTGGAATTCCATGTACTCTCAAGAGTAGAATATTCTATACACGAAGACCTTTTATTCATGCAAATTCCATCAATCTCATTCCTCTTTTATGAAAGGTGTTTCTTTTTTTATTATTATAATTTGAAAAGGGTTTGGAATTTTGGAAAGATAAAATAAACAGGATACTACCCAACCCCATAGAGTGGTACTGCGGATTGCATGCAGTACCTACTTTTCCAATATGAAACGAACCCTTTCACATAATATTATTATTATTATATAAAACTACAAATTGCAAATCCTTTTATATTACGACTACATTATAATAACATGTGCGAAATAAAACTACTCGTATGTATTATAGGAATCTAAAGAAAGCTTTCATATAAGAGATGAAACCCCGAACCATTTCCTTTTCCTTTGTACACCCAACGGAACTCGGGTCCGGGTTGTTTGCTTTTACGGGGCTGTTGGCCTGAAATAAAGTTATCGTTATGGGTATAATAAGGTGTACAGAGAGTACATGATACAGCTCATGGCTTTCACCTTCTTGTGAGATCTTATGTACGTACGTCTTTGAGATTTTGTGAAGTTGACTATTATATGCGTAGTTCGTGTATGTCACTTAATGTCCTTTGTCATGAACTAAAAGTTGAGAAAGGGATGGCTGAGCTGGTAAAAAAGGAGAAAATTTCTTTAGACTTTGAATCACAATCCATTTGTGAAACTACTACACTACTATCATCATCATCATGGTACAAAAGAGACGTTCTAAATATAAGGATAGTAAAAGGTATCCTCTGATGAGGAATTCAGAATGTTTAAGCTTTACAACAACCTCGGAATTACACAGTTTTTGAGTCTGATTGTACACACAAAAGGAAAGTGGTATATGTATGTATATGATGGTTTGATACAAGATTCCCTCATAGAATTTAGAAACTCTTTGAAGCCGTGTACACTCACCACAAAACGGTGGTCCTTGTGGTGTCAGAGGCAATTTAATTTGAATACTTTGATAACGAAATTATCAGTCTGCTCTCTTTGAGTGTTATCAAACAAGAGAATCATTCTAAATTCCAAGTACCAATTATGCTTAATTAAATACAGTGCACGGACATAGTATACGAATTCATTTCAAATAACTAAAATTGTGTTTGCGTTTCATGTCCTGAATTTTTTATTATTTAAAGTTACTACGTTGATTTATTGAAGACCCCATTTGTATCCCATACTTTTGAAAAACAAGTACCTTATGACTTTACAATTAAATGCAAACATGTCTTTCCTGTCTAAAATCTTGTGTTAGCTTGAAAGCGTTTTTATCTGATAAAAATCCAAGGGTAAAAGGTCTAAAAGGAAATATTCCAATGTTAACATGAATAATTCAAACCCCATATGCAAAATCTTTAAGAAAACGTAATCCCTTAGGTCTTACTGAATAGTTACATATTCTCTACAGAGTAGTATTAAACCTGTCGTCTCTAACATTGTAGAAATTGATGACATTTCCCTGTGAGTAATGCCAATGTGAATGTAATAAAAATTCTAGAAACCATTCCTAGTCCTTTTATTCCTCTCCAATCTCCCTGTAAAAAGTAAAAGGAGTAGTGTCGGGTATCCAATTAGAAAGTTAATTAATTACAACCATTCGTTACGTGACAGGAAGAAGCCTTTTCCAATAAGTTGCAATTAATTACGAAAGAACTCAAGTCACGCTCTATAATTCCTGAGGATTTGGCCAATTTACTAAATACACGTGGTATACTCTCTCTCTCTCTAGGAAACTTTTTTTAACACAAAAGTAAAAGGACTACTAAAAAACATTGAGATGATTGATATTAAGCTCATAAAAATAAAAAAAACTCTAACAGAGTCAACAACACACAGTCATAGTTGACTCATTTATATCACGTTACAGTTACAACATTTGAATGGATGGCTACGTGATTCCCAAGGATAATCCACTTTTAAGGCTTAATAGCATTTGGAGTTTGGACTGTTTTTCATGTCTATTTGGGGGAAAGTATTTTCTAGTATTACCTATATATATACACAAATACAACTCGTGTGCTCTGGTAGACAACTGGTAGTTTACTACTTGTAAAAACTTAATTCTACTCTGATCCTTTTGGAGATTAGACTTTCGCCATTGAGTTCACGCTCACACTTGAAACTGATGAAGTCTAAATCTCCTTTTAGATTTGGTAGAGAAAAGAGAAAGCGTAGAAAAATCATCTTGCTGCCGTCATCACGTCCTTAGTTCAGTGTTTTGTAATATGTATGGTCCCAAGTGGACGCATCTTTTGTTTGCTTGGTAGCTTAAGGCTTTATCAGGGCTAAAATATTTCAGCGTGGGCGTAGATGTACAATGATAAGTTAACCTTTAAAAAATTCAATGTTGATTCTTCTAAAACCCATATTTATGATTGGAACGGGCTTTCAAATGGCCTTGTTACCTTGTTGATTGAATTAAATCTATCTTTGTTCCTCAAATTTTAATTTTTGGGGTGAATTCTTGCAAAAATTTGGTTTGAAATATTAATGACAGTATATCGGATCTCTAATTTAAAGAATAATGTAATTTCAGATGAGTTCACTTTCCAAGTATCAATATTTATATTTATTAACGGGTTACGTAATTGGCTGACTCTTGACAGCAAATCCAAATTGCAAAAATATTTTCATATCTTTTACAAAAAATTTCCGGGTTGGCATAATAGCCATTTCCTGTTAGGAAAAGTATTCCAAATAGAAATTTCAATTACACTCCACTTACTTTAATGCAAAGATGCAAACTGGAAAAACTTTTCTTGTAAATTGCCAAATTTGACAAGTCTATGAACCTACTAAAGATAACAACATATTTTTGGCATGTAAAGATCAATAAGAAAAGTCTTCAGGCATAATATTGAAGAAGTTGTTCAGTACTAAACATCTTGAAGAGCCGAAGTGTGACTACAGTGACTACACAGAAGATACTATGATAAGATGAGTTATAACCTGTGTCAAAGTAAAAAATTCCCTAGGGAAAGGAGAACAGTGAAATAGTCTAGAAAGTGAAAGCAAAGCAGTAAGTAAGGATTCAGACAAAAGCTTAAGTCTGTCATGAAGATGAGTTTGCTTGTTAGACTAGACCCGTGTGTAGTTTGTTCAAATAATAAATTTGGGTTAGCACACCGAACTGCATGCTGGTTTCTTCTTCCTTGCTATATATTTCTGGTGGATGGTTTGGTTTGCAAAAAAAGTTATTATTGTAGCTCCAGGGGGTAAAAATTGCCAAAATAGATATGAAAAAGGAACGCAATGGGGTTCCTGATAAACTGTGTCATTGACCGAGAAACTGTAAGCTTGTCCGAAATCGTAACATTCTTGTTAGAACGTCTTTGTTCTTTGAAAAAGAATCGGGGCTTTGTGAGGTTATGCATGGATGAATGAATTCTGAAACAATGGCTTTCTTATAATATTTCCGTCATATAAGAAGGTATTATAGGAAAGTATTCTCATTGAATTGGTATTATGTTGCTAAAATTGCTTTTTTGGGGTATTCAGGGGAAAATAATTTGAAATGAAACTCTTTTGTATTATTCGAATAAAGTCAGAAAGCAAGCAATTGTGAAAATATCAAATGGAACTGCGAATCCAAAAAACAAGTTGGTTTTGGCTTGATGTTATAACAAGTAATTCGTTTATTTTTTTATTTTTGCCTTATCCTATTCAATTTAAAATTGTTGATACTCCTGGAGGGTGTTATTTAACAAAACAGACTCCTTTTTGACGTAATTAGTCTGAGTTTTAATATCCTCAATCCATTCGGAAAGTAAGTCAAATAAAGGAAATTGTCAGAAAACAGAACACAATCCGAATTAATATAAAACAGTATGTTATTCTATATGTATGACTGTTAGCAGTTGTGCAATATGATAGAATGGACTTTTAATTTAATCAAATGCATCTTACAAAAAACAAAAATAATTGTTTTAACATTCCACACAGACATCGCGAAGTTTTGCCTTAAAATTGTATTTAGAACCCCTAAATTTGCTGTTTTAAGTTTTTGGAGAATTTAAAAAGTCATTTGTATTAAAATGGCCAATATTTTGCAGAAAGTTTCCCAAAAAAGAGTTTTTATTAAAATAATCAATACTAGCAACAAGTTTTAAAGATGCCTTTTAAAAATTTTAAGATAATAACTCAAGGGGTTTCAAATCGAGTTATTTACTCCAATCCTCTAAGACACCTATTATACAAATAAAAATACTAAAAGATTACTCAGAGAATTCACTTTCTATATAATTTTCTCCCTCAATTCAATCAAAATGCATTGGTCTTACATCACCATCAGTGTACCTGCCAAGTTCCAACAAACCAGTATCATCATCTCATGATGTATCATCATTTCGTCATCCATATTCCTAAAAACATGTTATTCTAAGAAAGTTCTGCAATCTTTCGTCTTTTTTAACCATCTTCAACCCTAGCATCAAAAATGCACCTAAGATATCAAATACTGATTAATGTATGTCTGTCCGTGGGGAAATAGGCCGTAAGCAAAACTTTCATTTCCTTTCTCATTCATTTCTCCTCTTTCATTTTGTTAATGTTAGAACACCTACAAAGCTGATAATGCGAAAAGTTCTGCAATGAACAAAAACATTTTTTCTTCTTCTTCTACCCATCCATAGAGAAACTTTTTTAAAAAAAAGTCTTAAAACCAAACCAACTCTATTATTTCGTGTAGTCATTTCATATAACTCTCAGGATGGTATAGTAGTAGAAAAAACATACACAATTTTATGCACAAAAAATACCAAACCATATTCTTCTTTCTTTCCAACGACTCCAAAAGAAACTGACTGCGTCTGTAGAGATGGGCTTCCAAGTTTCTGAAGATGAGACACGTGCGTCCTCCTTTCAATGTCACAGACTGATAATACAATATTTCTCTTATCTATTTCCCTATTTTGTAAATTTACTTAAAGTTATGCCTTTATTTGGATGTATTTTATTATTCTTACTGCGTTTTACATCTTTCCATTACTTATGTATTGAAAATTGAAACAAGACATAAGAAACCCTTTTAAAACTATAAAACAAAAGGTAGTCAAAAGACTTCATGAAGCCTTTAGGCTTTTGTACTGATCCATCAGCTTTGATGTTCCCATCTGTACACTTTGTTTGTTTACTTTAAAAATTTAAAATGCATGAGTGAGATGATCGTAAAAGCCTTTTTTCATAGACTTGGGTTAAAGCTTGTTTTATGAGTAGGTAATTGATGAATTTTAAGAAGTGGGGGAAGGGACTAGTGTTTTTGGAACAAACGACGGAGTTCACTTTCATAAGCTTTTATATAAAATTAGCCTGATGAGTTTTTTAACCTGTGTTTTTTTACACAATATAATAAAATCCTTGTTTTTCTTTGCGTTGTTTAATCTAGGCTTTATCCGTACCAGCAAATGGAATGAGGAATATTTTGAAGAAGGGCGTAACAGCATTTGGTAAATCGATGATTCATGCCTCAGCCGTGGTTCCGACGCAGTATGAATGTCCACCGAATTATAATAATTACAACCCGGATGCCTACTGGGAAGATGAAGATTACGTATTAGAGTTCCGGCGTTACTGCCAATCTGCTGAGTTGGAGTATCAAAATAGGCTTTCGCAAATAAAGCCTAAACATCAGCTGCAAGGGACTTATCAACGTGGATATTGTGCTTAAGAGTTTAAATACAGAATGGTTTTATGATTCGACCTTGCTTCACCTTTGGAAACTGACAGATGTGGCAGAACATTAAGTTATGTAACAGGAAATGGTTTTTGACATGAAATTTTAGGTGCAAATAATTTTTAGATTTATTACAATGTGGAATTCATTTACATAAACTTTACAGAAAGGATTCTTTGAAGATTCCAACATGAATCTAAAAAAAACAACTTGAATTTGAAATTTTTGTAGAAAGAAATTAAACTTACAAATTCTATTCAAAAAATAATTTCTATAATAATAACCATAATATTAATAAAACTAAATATGTGTGTATGCTAATATAGTATGTTACAATTTATGGCACGAAGAATTATCACCGGAAAACTGGATGTTACCCAATATTCGGGTACGACATGACAATATTACATTACAATATTATTTACTTAAGTTTATTTATTATTACTCTTAATTGTACAACAGTATATAATTATATTTTCCACTACATGTATAGTTTAAAGTTGGACAATTCCATAATTAAAATATACGTTGGAGGTTAGGTTTGAAAATTCGAGTTAAATTACAATGTACTCTTAACACATACCAAGATCAACTCTGACAAGTTCCGAGTTTCTAGTTTCCAAACAGGAATTAAATAGTTCGTGGAAAAACATTTTGTAAACTAGAACTGACTAGTTGTTTTATCTATGAAGAAACTTTATTTGGTCTGTCATTTCAAATTGACCTATCTTTAACTAGATTTCCATGTATCAAAAGGATTTGCTAATTTTCTGCAATAAAGCAATACAACCTAAAATATAATTACATACGACGACCTATTTATTTAATCGACCAGTGGCACTAATACCATTTCCTAAATTGTTTCTGCTGGAAAACATACAAAATCATCCCACTACTTATTTACAAGTTAATTACTAACCATCTGTCTTTCACCGATAGAGTAATTAAAAGTTACGTCTCATCAACTTAGCTTTATTACTGGAACCATTTGTCATCGTCTGTACTAACGGATCAATTATAGCTTTAATTTATTATATGGTCAGTTTATATTAGGCCTATGTGAAACTTTCAGTGAAGACTCTAAAGAGAGACTCACACCGAGTTTGAATGATAATATTATTACTGTTATACATTTAATACGAAAGATATCATCTATTCAAACTTAACGAAGTGTAACATCTGACATTTTATTACACCATGATTATTAGCCTTATAGTCTAGATAAATTATATGAGACTGAAGCGAAAACACTATATATTATTTACTCATGGATTTAATTATATATAGCGAGAGAAGGGTTTCATAATCCGAAGAATCGGAGGAGATTAATTTGTTAAATTATATTATATAGGTGTAATAGATCTTTCATCATCTCTACTATTATATAGGAAATTAGATATCAGTTTTGGTAGATTAATATTACAAACCTCCTTTATGATTAGAGTTGCTAGTGTTACTACATAAAATCAAATTTATGCCATTCTAGCTCACTAGTTACTGTCACCGTAATCACTCTCACCATATGAAGTAGTAGTGTGAAATCTATCCAGTAATTTCAATTTGCAACGTGGGTTTCTGAACAATAAAGACTTATTATAGCCCTTTGATTACTTCAACATTTGTTCTTTTATACTACTTGAAATTAGAAGCTTTTTGGCGTGTTTATATTAAATCATCAATCAGTCCTTGGATTTATCTACTAACAAAAGCTAATAAAAAATGGGATAACAAGGAGCCAAAATTTAGGCTTTTTTTATAATTTAAGACTATTGTATACATAAAATACTATACCACCATTATATGTAAAACATATACAATAAAATAATAATGTAGTAGTGGTATCAAATCATCATCGAAGTATATGGTTTCATTTCAAGTTTTAACTTTTAGTAATACAATTTGTATAGGAACTGTAGGTCGGGTTTTATATTCTTTGGGTGGAACTAGGGCATTATATAACGCCACACCACTGGAAAGAGATGGGGATTATGTAAATATTCTGGAAATAATAATAATATATATCATATATACTCATGCAAGAAATGGGAATTTGGGTCGGAAGGGTAGTAAAAGTTTGATTTGATTACCCTTTGCTTGCCTCAACCTATATAGACACTTTCTTGTCAAGCCGTATCTGTTTTTATTCGATACTACTGCTGCTACTGCACAAGTTCTATATAATATGCGTCTTGTATTTTATGATGATAACTAACTGAATTATTTTTTCAAGGACAAATCTTCAACAGATTCGAGGATGAAATTTGAGTGATGATTCTTACCCCAATTTCTCCGCAGTAAAAATTTTCCCAGAATAAAAATCTACTTTGCTTTGACAATCTGATTTCAAGGACTGATCGCCTTAAGTGCTTCAGCACAGTAACGTATACACTCTACCTGTTTGTAATAAACTTTAATTTCAAAATAACAGAAATGGTTTTTTTTTCAAAATCTTTTCAAACTTGACTTCTACTCCATTAATGACTTTGGCTTTTCAGAAATCTCTAGAGAGTCATAAAAGTTTACGATCTGCAATCCCAAAAGACTATAAAAGTCGCATATACTATTAACTATGCATTTGGACAATTTCAATGTAGAAATCCAATCCAATTTGTATTCGATTTGCACACTCAACGAAACGTGCTTTTGTACAAACAACATTCAAAATGCACCGGAGATTGGATTTAAACCAATTTAAACTACTGTTGATACTTCACCACATGAACCTTCCTGTCATTTTGTAGAAGTGTAATTGCATTGGTTCTATTGTGTAAATCGTAAATCCTCTCTGGTTTCAGTTGTTGTGGACTAGAATACTTAAATAGGAGTTGTATTTCTACGATTTCATTTCAAGTTTAGTAGTATTTACTACGGGATTTGGGGAAAGAGCTTTTTGGGGACAAAACGAACTCTTACAAAAGACTCAAATAGGCTTTGGCAGATTAAGAAAATTCTGTGCTCTGAAAAAATTTACTTAGGTTTCCCAAAATCAAATGTCAACGACTGGATTCAAGGAGAAAAAAACACGTGTGACCTGTTCAATATTAATGAAACCAACACTAACAACTCGGTACTCGGGTCAAACTTGTCAATTTAGATTAGATAGATAGAAATGAGTATGAATAAATGTTAATGAAGTAGAATATTTGATTCGAAAATTTTTCTTTGCTCTCAAAAAATTCATAAGACTGAATATAAAATAAGACCGTAAACCTTCATTCGTTTTGTAATTCAAGGTTAGATTTATATCCTTTTGTACATCCTCAAGGAAACTTTTTCTTTGAATTCAAAAACATCATTGAATCATGTTTGTCCTTTCCTTCTTTCAGGGAATAACTCTGAATACAAAATTTCGGAGAAGCGTCAGCCGTAATTGAAATTTGAAATTGAAATCAAAGCAAACATCTCTAACTTTTTTTTCTTTAGTTTGATTCATTACACAACCCAGAAGGAAACAAATGAAGTGTTAACTCAAGAGTATTTACTTTCTTGGTGGTTTGATTTTTCTGAGTAAACCTGGACTTGCGTAAGTTCTTGTAGAGAAGCTTCATTAGGTATAGGTCTTTTTAGCTGTATATTTAATCTCGGGATTCTAAGAATTTAAGTATTTTCCTTTATCATCATCTCATCCTCTTGGCATTTTCAAGTGTGGCATGAGAAAAACTAGTATATGCGGTAGTTGGGATTACAATCATCCGTGTTAGCATCAAGGCTTCGATTTTTTAAGAAAAAAAGTTATCAAATTCTAATAAATAAATCATACGTGGAAATACATATACAAAACTGAAGATCATGGAAAGAGTTTAGTTGCCTACTGTTTATCTTTTGGTGCTTGTATATAAGAAAACTCAAGTGGATTTACCTAAACGTTACGAAATTGAAAGGACTAAGCTGCTATAAAGACTATCTTTAGGTTGCATGCAAATGGATTTATAGTTTTATAGGTAGACGTGACGACGGGAACAAATGCAGTGAAAGGACCCCAGACGCAAAAAGGAAATTTATCATTTTCTTGGCGTAAATCATAAACTCTTGGGATGATCCCTACCCGACCTACTAAGCGTGGAATTAGCTTTGCTTGCACAATAATCTCAATTTCATGGTTAAAACAAATGTCAGCAGTGTTTTTTATTCTGTATTTTTTTGTATTTTAACTACATTTTTATACGATGAGACATAAAACATCTTAAAGCTTTTAATCCATAATAAATGTTTCGTTTTTAATGAGATCAAACATATGGATAAGACTTTTTTGCGTATTTACTATTTCAGCTTTAACTGCTGGAAAATACTTTTCAAAATTTAATATATTTTAATAATTTTGTATATCTATAGCCGATCTTAAACTAAAATTAGTAATTTCTACGACTATAGTTTTCATTGGAATTGCGAAGATTTCCGGCTTTGTTGATGATCAATTATCATAATCAGTAGGGAAGAATATATGGTACGGCTCAGTTCAGTAATTATTTCGTTTCAGGGCATTATGTACTTTACCCAGAGGAATTAATTAAGTGCTTAATTTCTTATTCTAGTACGTCTTAAAATACATCTTAAAATTAATTTCCTAAATTCTAATATATAATTTAAATTTTACCTACGATTCACCTGTTCCATGAGTTTATCATCAGACTTTTAAAATGCAAAGAAGACAGTAAAAAC
>JAQGAA010001993.1:0-13854 GCA_034696425.1 Isotoma viridis | reverse complement strand
AAAGCTAAAATCAACAAGGCTTGCTGCCACTTTTGTATGAAACAGTAGTACACTGTATCAGTAATACTGAAAATGATACTGCAAGCCGGCTACAATTTCTTTTTCTACTCTTTTTTGCTTGTTTGAGGGACTAAATTAATTTTTATATTGAATGTCCATCAAGTCTATTAGTCTTTATGCTTTTATTATACTTTGTCATATTTTTTCACTTCATGTTCATGTAATTTGTAATTTCCTAAGCAAATGAAATCTAAAACTAGATGATAATGAATGACCGAATGACCCTCAATGTAGATTAGAATTTATTCCAATAAAATCTGTTTCATTAGTTGCATAATTGCATCTATAGTTTGTACCCTGTACTGTAGTACCTTTTATCCAAGTAAAATACTTTCATTTTGAGACGTTGTGTACAGACTTGTGGGAGTTATTATGTGTAGTCAGAACAATTTGTAATTTATGAATATGCATGCCATGAGAGTATCAACGTACATGTTTATTTATTTCGATTGAATCTTGTGAGTATATGATGATGGATAGATGAAATAAATATCACTACATACAAAGCCTATATGAAACAAATTCTTCAGAATGTACAGTTAACAAGTAAAAGGTTTATCTGTTTTCAATGAGTAGTAAATTTTCCCTGACTTCATGCAATATGCGTGTTGTCGACGAAATCGCCTTTCTCCAATGTTAGTAGTAAGGGAATAAAAAGAAAGTGGCACTGGTGGTTGTTTTTAGTGTTCAATGAAAGTAACTCGGAAAAAAGCAATGTTCTCACAAGAAAAATAAGTCTATTCTAGGCTACTTTCACATCATGCATCCCAATTCCAATAAAATCTAGTATGGTTCTATATGCAACGCATTTTAAAACTAGTTCAGCCGGTGGGGCTATGAAAGAAGATTTTTGCAATTAATTACAGAGCAACTTTGTGTACTCCTTGCACCCACCCTAGATTACAACATGATGATGAAAAGTAATGAAATAAAATAGTGTTTTGCAAGGATTAATTACTTCTCGTGAATTTTAATTAAATCTCTTAAACGCATTCAGCAAACTTGTTATGTACTGTTTCACTCAAGGTTCTTCAGGCGTTTTGAGTGGTAAGTCCAATTGTCAAACGGAGAATAATTAAATTTAAGCCAATGTTTTTGGTGAACAAAGGATGAGCTTAACAAAAGGAATGCTTCAAGGAAAATTATTATATGTAGTTGCATATGCATAGTGTGTTTAACAAACACATAGATGCATATTGTGGTGTATGATTTAGAGTGGGTACTTTGGGTAGTTTGTTAGATTAATTTATTTTGTTTTTAAGTGAAGTTAATGAAAACGGTTTTGCTTTTTAGTCTCATTTTAACAAGAGAAGTTTTATCATATTATATAAAAGCTTAGTTGTGGGTAAAATGCGTGTTTTCAGTATTTTATGTAAATTGTGTTCTTTTAGACATTATATAGGTTGTTATTTGAAATAAGTTGGCATTATCTACAATATTTGAATGTGTCTTATCGTTGTTATATTATAATTTGATCAGCATACTGAATATCAGTCTTAATTATAACTCGAGATCATAGCTTTTTGAATATTATGAGCTCAGAATGCCCAGCAAATGTTTAATTATATTAACTAAACAAAACTTTTGTGCACATTTAGATAATCGCATGTTATTAAACAATTAATTTCATTTTCATTCATTAAACTTGCATTATTCATAACGTACTTGATATTGATGAAGATGAAGAAAGAAATACTGGAATTTCTTCTTCCAGCGGAGGTTTGAAGACAGATAAGTAGTATGAGAAATTTTTAAATAAGCCAAGCACTTTGAAAATTTTACTACAAATATGAACAAAGTTGTAAACAATCTTTCAACAGTGTGTTTCAAATTCTTGGTATACTTTATTTTATGAAACCAAAGCAAAGCCCCGTTTATTCATGAATTTGTGGAGTTTCCTATATACTATAACTATTTAAGACGACCAGAGTATTTTTTAAACGGGACCATGTAGTGAGATAAGCTATGGATAATACGATGAAATGTGCGAGAATCCTCACCATTCCAAGAAAATATAATAATATTCCTTAAAATTTGAAAAATAAGGATGAACACTCTTGTCACTACAATTTATTACTGTATTTCTTTAATATGATGTATTCTTTTGAAAAGTAACCTTATTATTCATGTGAAATGAGCCAAGTAATTGGGCCTAACTAATGGGCATCACGGTATTGTCACCTGCACTTACCTAAGATTTCTATGAAAATTCTTGACAAAGGGAAAAGAAAATGTCTTAAGAAAGACATTTCCAAAACATTTAATGAAGTTGAAGTGTTCATCGAAACATAAGTAATTCATTTAGGTAGCTATACTTAAGGGTCATCAAATTAAGTAGGAGAACCGATGTACATGTTTAATCTATGTTGGTTTTGTGTCGTTCATTGGTGTAAGTAACTCTATTTGTAGCTTTCAGTTTCTTTTATCTTGAATGAGGATGAGGCGATGAGGGCTTATATTATTTCAATTTTATTTTGATAAATATTAAAATTTAATTTCAAACATTACTTTAAAATTGTAAATAAAACTCCAGATATATTTTGAATCCTAGAACAATCAGACGTATAGGTATAAGTTGAAATCTTGCAGGGATGCTAAATTTAGAAATCAGAGTCAACCTCAACCAGCTCAAAATTGCTTAATTCCAGATAGAAGGACAACCAATAATTTCAAATTTACACCTAGAATGATATTGATTTGGAATAATTTTACCAAATGTAAATTATATTATTAAGTCTCGCGAAGTTTTCCCTCAATTTAAATTTACAATTAGCAAACATGATTCAAGTTTTAGCAAAATATCATTTGAAGTATTAATTCTATTGCTAATATTACAATTTGGCAAAAACATTCTTTTAATTTGATGGATGGCAATAAAATGACGATCCGTACATATAGACGATATATTATTTCGTGTTTCTGTATTATTATTATGTACTGATTTGTTTGTACTATCCCCTCACAGTAATAATTACCTTATTTATGAAATAATTCATGCCTTGATCTTCCATACAGCTCTAAAAACTCTCTTCTTGTATGCACATTTCCAAGAATTTGATACCTAGATTCCAAAACAGAGACTTTACCACCAGTTCTACTCTACCAACCATGAATGTCTAATATTTGTTCTTGTTAGTCTTCAGCTCTTTTTTGCCCGTATGTGTTCCAAATATGCATTTAAAACGGTGACCACTAATGAGAATTACTTTTCATTCAGCCAAACCTCATACAAAAAACCAGTGCCGTTTACAACCTTGAAGTTGTTAGTAAACAAAAGAATATTCAAAATAAACATAGATAATCATTGTCATTCCTGGCAAAATCTTAGGGTCGGTCAGCTCTCAACTGAAAAGCTTTTACATTCATATAAATCATGTCAGGAGCCCTTTCCTTACTTTTTTATCTTCATTCAAAACCTATAACACACCACGCCCACCTGCTGCTACTAAGCAGAACATATTATCCAATTTCCCATGGAGAAAGGAGAAAGTGGATACAAGTCTACATGATATTCTAATCCTTTCACTTGCAGCAACTCCAACTCCTTTTCAAGATCCTAGAGTAATAATAATACAAGGCAGACGGGGAGATACCAATTGTGAAATGACAAAAGTGTAAAGAGGTAACTTGTAGGAAACCTGGGGACAAGGACATGATTATGGGTGATGCATCTGGAGAATAAGCTTGACCATTCAACAAAAACGGCTATGATTTTTTGTCCGAGTTGAAGGCTAAGTTTATTTTCAGGATTCAGGGAAAATAAATTTTTTCTACGTCAATCCTGTCCTAAGAAGCAATTTATAATCTGTCATTCGCAGTTGTGATTTAAAAAATACGCTACTAGTGTAGTTTAATAGCTTGATAATAAAGTTTTATAAAAGAAATCATAATAACTGTTTTTATAAAAAAACATTTTAGGTACGAGGATTGATTAAAGGTGATTACGTTTTTATAATGATCTTTTACGTTTGTGAGTTTTATTTTTTCTTATTAATTGTGAATTTGATGTGCAAGCATTTTTCAATTAAATTCATTGCTGTATAGAAAAAATCAGTTTTATTTAATATAAATGGGGAAACAATAAATAAGTGCTTCACAAACTTGATTTTATTTTCCTTGAATTTAAAGCCAAAGATTTTTAGATCTATTAGAGTGATAGAAATATCTCTAGAGGCAAAAGTATAGCAGCATACTTTTTAAAATTATAGAACCCCATTGGGGGGTTTGTATTTTAAGTCTGGAAAACGATGAGATTGTTTTTTTGCGATGGTGGATTTCATTGAAATTTATTTTTTAAATACTTGCAAAACATTAAGAAATTTTTGAATTTTTCTTTTAATCAATAAATAACAAATGAATTAAAATCTACTTATTTAAAAAGTATTGCAAAACAAGTATACATAGAAGTTTTTCATATGTAAGAGTATCGAAAATATACCGGGGACTTATTTTCATGCGTTTCAGGGGGAGTTATTTACTAAGGATAGATCATGTTTTGGAAAGGGAGGGGATTACTAGAAATACCCGGTACAAATGACAATTGAAAGACAGAGGTATAGATTTCCTTCCAGTATATTATACCCTACTTGAAAATGTATGACATAATAGAGACAGTTGACAGAAGTTGTTACTCTCAAAACTCTCAATACAAGAAAGTATATAGGGATTAGTCAAAAGCTAACTTCAACTGGCTGGGTATTCAATAAAACTTTCATTTATTACACTTTTCTATTCATTTTTTTCATTTTGATTAAATCTTACGTAATCATCAATTCACTCACTCAGCCTCTCCTTCAACTTTTAATAAAGTCTAATGCATAAGGACAAGGAAGTAGGAAGGAATAAAATTTTAGAATTTAATCTAGCAAATTTACTACTTTTGTTCCTATTCAATTCTAGGAGAAAGAAATTCTTCGGTGATTAATTTTTTTCAATACGTACCTGATGTAAGAGCTGAAATCGTTGCTATTGATCATTTGTTTTTAATGAGAATGAGATTTTGAAAAGATGTGACTTATTAAATCTTAAAACTAATTACATTTTAGTTTGATTAAATTATTACAGAACTTACATAATAGTTTAAACCTATGAGGCTTTGAATTCTAGCATTGATTACGCTCTATGGAGTGTTTTACATAAATTTCTTATTTCATGAAATAATGATGAAATTTTGAAAGGATCGACCTTGATTTTTCAATTCTGAACTTTTAATTTTACTATGTAATTTCTAATTCGTAATCAGGAACGCATAGAGATAATGCGCCCATCTTTAATCTAAATCATTAAAAATCAGTTATCCCCGATAAAGCTGCACTTCATAATTAAATGGTATATTTCTTAAAACACTCACTCATAATGGCTTTAGGAAGTTGTCATATGGATAATGGAAACAATTATGCTTTCTGTCATCTTTCAATCTTGTTAAAAAAGGTCGTGGCCATCTTCATATTGTTCAAGTTTTTTGAAAGGATGTTATTCATTTAACTATTATGCAATAGCACCTAGCCTTTAATTTTAACTTTGAAAAACTAAGATTTTTAAGCTCCAATAAAGTTTAGACGTTGTATTTCTAAAGGAAAAATGAAACATCATTAAGAAATAATTATTTGGTAATAGACTGGCAACAAACAAAATATTTAAGTTAATAAGCTTTTGAGATAAAAAATTTAAATCCTAAAGGTTGAATGACACCTTTTAACAAGTGTTAATGATAAGCAAAGTAAATGCTTAACTTTTTAATAAAAAGCCATAATTTCTTTTTATTATCCAAATGAGGTCTAAATTCTTGATGCTACTTAAAATCTTTAAATCACTTAAAAATCGATTGAAATTTTTTAAAGCTAAATTCTTCCCTAATCCAAGGTAGCATCATTTGGGTATTATCTTCGACTTTAACGGCAAAGCTTTCGTGATATCTCATTATTCAACAAGTTTCAACAAAAATACTCAATTTAGACGGCTTATTTGGGTGTGACACTCTAGCCAGAAGTGTCATTAGACTCAAGAATGCAGGACATTAAAATCCGTTGACTCACAATAAAGAACTTAAGGGAGATTTAATTCGTTAGAAAAACTAAGGTTATTCTTAATGTTCATTTTATATTAGATCATCCTGTTTTAATTTTTGAGGAGCATTAGAAAAATGACAAAAGGTAAAACTTCTATAGGATGAGTAAGCAAGTTGAAAAGTATTTAAAACGACGACATTAGTATTGACGGCGATATGATTGACAACAAACAAGACACCTTTTCTTTTTTGAGCCTTCAACACCCATAAGCCATATTTTCTCTAATAAGCTTTGAATAGAAAATATTTGTTTTCCTTGCACCAAAACAATAAGCTAGGAATTTGCAGGTCGTATCGTTAATCACCTTTAATCCATTTTGAAGGGACTCTGTCCAGCCTGAAACTATATGCTGACTGAATGAACTCCAATATTATTATCTAATCAAGCTTATTATTATTTTAAACCGTGGTTATAATTTACTTAAGGGTGTCTTCAAGAATTCCTTCAAGGTTTTCAATTTAAAATGTCCTAAATCATTAGTTAAGGAATTTTAGAAATGCAGATAGAAATTTTGATACGCTAATTGGTTGGGGGCAAGTGTTGATCTGGGACATCTAATATTTAAGTAATGGCGTTAATTAAATTTAATAAATCAAATTTTGGGTTATCTCATTTAAAATAAGCATTTACCCACAGTTTGGAAAGACTTGCAATTATAACATCATTATTATTAGAAACTACTGAATAGCTCTGTAAACAATGAAATGTAATAAGCATCAGTATCATCATCATCATCACTACAAGTAGTAGCATCTCATCATCAACATTATCAAAAAAGTGGGCTGGAACATCTACAAAACTAGCCAGACCTACCCGGGGTTCATCTCTGTCCCGGATCCTCGGATTGGAGACGATTCACCAGGGAGGAATCCCATGCTAAGTATATTAAAAGTGTTACGCCCGGATGATTCCTTACTAAACTCTCATGTCATCAGAATATAATATTTTATTATATTATGCTCTATCGTATCATATCATAAACGTGTGTAAATGTTCGAATAATGTTCTTCTACCCACGAACCACGATGTCCTCAATGAGATACACACACTACACACGTATGGATGGACGAATTGCATTATACCATTCCCTTCAAGCTTTCAGGGCTTACCCTCAAGTTATATTTTATTCTGTATCTCTCTCTCTCCGTACCTCTATCTATCTCCTATTGACAACACCGGGGGGCCCAATCCGACCAAATCCAATCCGGAGAGCAAAACTCCACAACTACCCTTCAGGGGTTCTCTGATTAACCTAACGAGCTAACTACCCCCACTAATTATTATCTTCTTATACTCAGATCGAAAAAACGGGTTGCATTTCATTTGATTTCAGACCCCAGACCAGACAACAAGACGAGCTAATAGCTAATACACTTTATTATTCAAAGGCCTAGGTCATTCAAGCAAAATTCTTAGTGTCTATACATACACATCCCATCCAAGCAAATAAATACACATTGAGTTAGGAAAGAAACACCTTCGGGCTTATTTACTTTACGGACACTTGTGTATGTCTCTCTCTCTGTTCGTGTGTCACCCTAAAAGTAAATCCACTCTTACCTGTGTCTAAGTAATAAACTTATTTCATCAACTGAGTCAGTACCATGCAGGATAGACATTTGAGACAATACAATTTACAATAATAATTCATACCAATTTTGTCTAGTCACTTTGTAAGCATTGAATAAATAAGAAAATAAAAAAAACGTCAAAGTGTAGAGTTAATTGAACCTTTATATAAAAAAATTGGCATTCTTAATTAAATAAAGTGGCTGAGTTTACATAATAAATAATAAATAACTCCTGTTTCAAGTGGAGGAAAGGAATAAAAACTCACTCAGAGTGTATGTATTGAGTGATACTGCCTGAAAAAGAGTAATGATAATAATATGAAATAAAAGCACGAAATAATAATTATTAATATTAAACATTCCCTTTTTATCATCTCAAAAGGACATAAAACCCTAAACCATTTAAATAATAATAATAAAGTGCTTGACGTTTAGTTACTTTTCGTGTCTGTGTATGAAATTGAACATTTGAACAAAGTCCAAATCGAATCGCTTCAATTCGTTTTCTTGTAGTAATATCCGCATACCATGATATATTCATACACCACCTTCCATTAAGCTATCAATAAATAACAAATCAACTTTTAATGTTAAACACTCTATAAAGTAAAGTATGAGTTGTACTTTTAATCCAAGAGAAAAGTTATTTGAATATATTTCCTATTAAAAATAAATAAATGAACCATTTAGTAAAACTTTTCTAATGAAGTGAGCTCGAGCCTGTTAGATTTTTTATTAATTATAGAAAAACTTTTTTTAACAAGGTATGTTCAATGTTCATCTACAAATTAATATGTAATGTCTTTTTTAGAATAGAACTTAATGTCTGTCTGTGTGTAACCGTACCGTAGTAGTAGTAGTACCAGTAGTAGCCAACTTATTCTGACGAAGCTAACCTCAACCTGACTCTCTGTAAAATTGACTTGTGTCAATATTGACGTGAAAAATAAGGAACTTGGTTGATGAATCTGTGAGATTTTATACATAATTTCAAACAATTCATACTTTATAATAAAACTCCACCACCACCACCGCCACACCGCCACAATCAGCCCACTTCACTTATCTGAATAAATACCTTGATTGAGTAGTTATTGAAATAGAAAGATTCATTGACCTGAGAGTAGTGATTATCATATTGTATTTATGGAATTGTAAATGCAAATTGTAATCTCGTGTGGTAATATGAGACTATTCTTGGTAAATATAATACAACCAAGCCAAATTTAAGTTACTCTTTGTGGAGAAGATGAGAAATGACTATAATTGATTTGTATTTAATACTGCTAAAGGCATATTATTATAAATCTGTTGAAACTTGCTAAATACGTCAAACAAGTGTGTTTACAAACTTTCTGGAAATTATTTAGCTATAATCACATCTTTTTTGTATTTAATCAAATAAAATAAATCAACGTTTAGGGTTAAATAATTTACAACTGAGCTGTTGTAGCAGCAAATAAATGAGAAATAACACTAAATCTAAACCCAAATCATAATACAAATAACAGTAATTTTTACCAACTGCTACAGATTATAGATATTGGATCAAACAAAATTTACATATTTATTAAGGAAGTGGTGAAACCCTATATAACATAACTTTAGTATATTTTTTGCAATACCAAGTAATAAACACACGGACCGACACAATTTGAAACTCTCAAAAACATTTAAAGTAAATTGATTCAGTTTTATTATCAGATAGACTTTATATTAACTTATTCATAAGGGCAATAGCACTACGTATGGGTTATCTTCTTCAGATGAAATTGATCATTTTACTCTCACTACGCTACACCACCACCGGCTCCATTTAATTGTATAAAGGATCAACAACACTAATAAAACTGAGACTAGACATTACCTCAGAGAGTATATATTATATTATACCCCAACATAAAGTCTCATGGACCTGAACCCAATCTTATCTTAAAGTATAAACATTAATATATAATATTATTATGTATGCAGCCAATTATTATTCTTGTGTACTGAATTATTATTAAAACTTTGGATTTATATTGGCATCAATTTGTCTAAAATCAACAACAATGATGAATAAGCCAATGATCGATCCTTTGATGGTTGCTCATCATCACCTTTATCATAATCAAACTGATTCCTCATCTGCTAATATTAATTGTAAATCTAACTCCAAATCAAAAACTTTGTCACCTCCATTACCAGTATCAATAACCCCTCCACCACCGCCACCTCCACTAATTGTTTCTTCTAAGTGTGCCACAAGTAGTGGAAGCACTTCGGTATATTCTAGTATAGAGAAACTTTTGGCTTCTTCGAAGAAAAATAGTATAATTGGAGACTTCTCTCATTTTGAAGGTAATTTGATTTTTCAATTATTTAATTATCAATAAATGTCATATAGTGCATTGGGTGTATCATGTAATTAAGCTTTTTCTTCCTTTTGAAGACTTGTGAAACTAATTTCTGGTTCCATGAATAGCTTAACTTTTTAAAAGTTTTTGGCAAATTATATTAAAAATCACTTAGGAAAGGGTTATACTAATTAAGATGCAGTTTAATATATTAACAACAGCTAAAAAGTTCTGACACATAATAGGACAAAAGGAAATATGTAAAATGCAGCTGTCTCTTTGTACTCAAGTAATCAGTAGGGATTTTTCATGTCATACACTAAGGAAGGTGGTTCGTGGTAGTGTAGCCCAAGTTGGCACATGCAAGTAGATTTTTCATTAAAGAACTTTTAGCTTTTTGTCTGTTATTCCATTATAGACAGAATTTATGAAATGTAATCGCCGTCAATTCATTTCGTTTTTATTATTAAAGTATTATTATTCCACGTACAAATAGTTAGTGTTTAGTGTCATTTTACATGGATTATGTGTGTTGTTGTGTATTTGTGTTATGTTATGATCTGAAGAGAGATATGTAAATGGAGACACACACAAATAATACTAAATACAAAATGTTATTCATGTTTAGGAGTGTCGCATGCATGCAACAATAAGTAATAGACGAGACATTATATTATTTTTGTTTCCCATGGGTTGAAATGTATTCTGAGATAATTACACCTTCGTGTCCCCCCTTTTTTGTCCAAGCCATCTGCAGTATTACTATTTGTATTTATCATTTAAAAAGAGGGATGAGAGATAGATGATATTATGAGAGAGAATTGTGTATACGAAGGGTTCTATATTTTATAAATGTACCCGTATTTCCTAAACTAAAAGTGTTTAAAAAGGCAAAAGGGTATCAGTCTTTTCTATCTGAAGTTGCATAATACAACTGATACAGAGTATGATCGTGCCTAATATGCCTTTAAACCCGGTTGGGTATTAAATTTGCTCTCGAGTTCCGTAGTCTCGTGTGGTCTTTGATCTTTCGGGAATTCAAGTGTAGTGAGGACTTACAAGTGTGACTAGTCTAAATGTTTTAATTTGAGTTTTATTAGGGTTTTAAATGGCTTTGGTGTGTTGTGAAGCTGTTGAATGGAGGATGTTTTTTCTATCGGATGATGATCCAGTTTTTATACCTTCTTAAAGAGTGTGTGTGCATTCAGATTTAGATTGTGATTCTTATACTTTGTATATATATTTATGTTGGTAATGAAATACATACACAAATAAAATGCAATTTATTTTATTGCTTTCGGCTTTTTGACAATAGGATTTCATTTTTCTGTTTTGTTATTAGTTAGAAAAAGACTGAATCCGTATGTTCTTCAACCCTCAAAGAGAGAGAGAGAACAAAATCTCATTAAGATTCATCATGCATATTATATTTAGCTAATAGAGTGTAAGACCCTAGTTAATTGACCAAAACATTTCCCATGCTTGGATACGTAGGAAGGACCCCAACCCCAATGATTCTCAATAAAGCTCTTCGGTCCAGTTTCTGAATTATTTACCCGCTTCAATAACATTATATTCCAATTTTAATAATATTATTTATTTATTTATTACATTACAACCCTAATCAGACAACACCAGACTATTTAGGTTAGAGTTTACAATATAGTGAACAATAATATGAGTTTACTTTGCACTACAGACAGAGTCATCCTTCACGAATCATCCCAATAGGTCTGCAAGTGTTCAATAATAATTAAAAATAAATGAGTAAATGAGATGAGTAAGCAAAATTTACATAAAAATGTGCTATCTAAAAGTTATCCTAGTTTTTCAAAGGGAATAGAACTATCCGAATAAATCACGGAGCTGTCCACCCCTTGAGAATTATATTAAATTTAATTGGCACATGATGAAGGGTTCCAATTATAATAGCCCTTATTGTAGTTTGGAATCAACTGGGTAGAGTATAATTTCTTTTGTAATTATGGGGATCTTAGTTTCACTAATTGTAATTTTTCCTGATTCCTCATAGATAATGATAATACTTACTTGCTATTTGTGCTAAGGATGATTGGTCTGCCTTATTAAACAGTGTGACATTTCAAAATCAGAATAACTCTCAGTTTTTGTTAACTTTGTAAGTATAGCATAATTATCTTCATTTTAGCTGGAAAATTGTGTGACTCATTTTTGCTTTTATTTTATATACAATATGTGTATGTAAAAGTTTAACTAAAAGGGCCACGTGCCATGCAAAGTGCACAAGCACAATGTACACAAGGCAAGGCATTCAAGTCCATCTCTAATTAAATCCTCATTGGGTTGGACTTGGTCTTGGATGAATTGATATCAGTTTGATGAGGGTGAGTGAGATACCCCTAAGTATAGCGTAGGACACTTTTGTATCAACTATGTTGTAAAGTGTCCCATGTACTTTGATTTCAATTAGATGAAATTGTCATGATATTGGTAGTATCATTTGCAGATATTTTTTTTCATTAAAAACTATACACAGGGAGATATATAATTTTCTAAGGGATTAATCACATGAAGCATAAGGCAAGGGAGTAGTGAAGGGAGTGGAAGTCATATTAAATTGTCAACTGTGATCTGTGATACAGTAATATTTTAGCAGAGTCATTGAAATCAGTTTTAGTCGCTTAAACCTAAACAATGGATAATTTTAAGGTACACTGATTATCGTAGAAATTTCGGAGTTGAATGAGCTTCATTTATTATTATCAGTGTTGCCCGGTTGAGCCAAGTCAACCTTGTATTACCAAGCATATGCATATAGTTATAAACTATAAATCCTTTAATAATGCTACCTTTAGTGTGTAATCATGAAACCAAATGTAGCAAATTGTAGGATTGTAAAACTATTGAAAGAATCTTTTCAACCGTTATTGAATAAGAATTAATTAATCTTAGAGATAATAATACATAAATAGTCTAATTGCAAGCCGAGATAATAAAATTGATGTATGAAATAAATTTGATACTTGTTTAATTATTTTGTTTTGAATAATTTACAGACTCGAAAATAAAACAAAATCATCCATACCTTTACGATACTGAACACTCAGAAGCTAATAACGAAATGAAAGGTACGATTGCTCATGGTCATAGTGGTGGTGTAGCAGCAAATCGGATAACTCATTCAACTTCAAGACTTCAGGCCCAGGTGACTAATAATTTATACATTTTTATTGATCGTAAAAAATCGTGTGAATAACAATTATTTCAAAGTAATATTTACCCATTCATCGACAACGGAAATCAAATTGTCAATATTTATTTGGAAGTATTATCAGAATTAAAGCATTATTACGGTGGGTACAGACCGGGGAAGGGGCAAAGTGCTGAGAATTAAATAATAATATCGAGAATATAAAAGATTATAAATAGGTTTCCTGAATTGATAAACAATGAATTTGCATACGTTTTTATATGTAAGTTTAATTAAATGATACTGCGTCTCTTTGTTGTATAACTTTGTAATGATTATTTGTTTTCACAGAAATTATTCTTATCTGAAAATGAAACATGCAAAATATAAAGATTAGTAAGTAAGCAGGTTTGATATACAAAACTGCAATGTAAATCATGATTGTGGGTCATTGGATATTTAAAACAATGAGTATCAAACTTTTCCCAAAATGTTTTCAATTCGTAAGGAAGTTTATTTAAATTCACATAAAATTTATAATATCAAATTATTAATAAAATTATTTGGTTCATTACAGTCTTCACTAGATTATGCAATGGTACCATCAAGCAGTTCAACCAGTAGTGAAGAAGACATTCCAGATGAGA
>JAQGAA010001992.1:0-13856 GCA_034696425.1 Isotoma viridis | reverse complement strand
GAAATCTAAATTCGATCCTGTCAGGAATGATATCTATCAGAAGCTAAAATGGTTCTTTCCATATGACAATTATCTATATAAAACTTCCTGTTTTATATACTTAATTGTAAATAATTTATGTTGTCCCTTCTTTGATAATTTCGTTTCCATTAAAGCTAGTACGCATGCATACAATATTCGAAATAAAAATGAAATATTTATTAGCAAAACCCCTAAGACTGCCTTAGGTAAAAAGAGCATGAAATTTGATGCATGTGTTTTTTGGAATAAAATTCCAACCAAAATTACCTCACTCGAATCTTTTAATGTTTTCAAAAGCAAGCTGAAATCTTTTCTTTTAGATCAGCAATCTTAAAGCTATTATTTATTATTTATATATTATGTTGAGCTGATATATATACCCTATTGTAAATGTAATCTCAAACTAATCTTTTTTACTCTTGTACCACTTCAATCTAGTTATTAAGGATGTGTATTCCTCTTATTCTACTTGTTATTACTATGTTCTTATATCTTTGCTAATTATCCATGTTGGCCTAAATATTAATATAAGCTGTAAGTAATTCTTCATCTTTTAAGTATATCTTATTTTGACTCTACTTTTTTTTAATTTATACTTTTGTCAAACATAATTACCTGTAACCAGGAAGTTTTTGACGTAATAAATACATACATACATACAAGAATTACACTTGACCTTTACCACACTCTTAGGAGTGTGTTAATATAATTTCGAGTAGAGTATAAAGAATCATTTCGTGAAAGAAAAAACTTGTCATGCACGTTTCCAAAAACTAGATGGAATTTAATGAGCTGATTATTTTTCTTTATCTTTGG
This sequence comes from Isotoma viridis, assembly GCA_034696425.1. Classification (NCBI taxonomy): domain Eukaryota; kingdom Metazoa; phylum Arthropoda; class Collembola; order Entomobryomorpha; family Isotomidae; genus Isotoma; species Isotoma viridis. The sequence continues at coordinate 13,019 of JAQGAA010001992.1, read as the reverse complement.
GAATGAAAATATATTCAAAATGTCAACCAAGCAGTTTAACCGATTTCTGTCATCTGAGAATTGGCGTTAGGTTGGGCACCCAGAAACTAGAAACCGTAATTCGGAAACAGACTCAACAAAAGTTGAATAATAACAGTTGAAACACGGACGAAAGGAACCAGTATTAAAATACCTACGATTCAATAATTGTTAACGCAAGCAATTGTTTATAAAAATGTAATAATCTGGTAGAAAAGTAAATTAAATACTGGGGCGTTCATTATTTTGTAAATTCGGCTTTGTTTTCTGGTAAGATTAATCAATGCCAGGTTATTTTTGATTTTTCTGGTCACACTTCCTATCCACTTAAACTATTCAAGGTGAAGCAGTTCAAGGTTGCTTTGGACTTAAAATTCATTTATGTGAGATATTGTATCATGCCACTGTAGTACATATTATATCACTTTTTAAATGATTATAATCATACAGGTGAAAATGTTATTTCATAAGCTTAGCTAACGATAAGTATGTGTCCACATAGTGATGAAATAAAAAGTGCCTATGGCCTAACTCAATCCCAGGTATTGGGAAAATAAAATTTATATACACATATCATATAATTGATGACATTTCTCTGCTAGGGATAGACTGTGATGCTTTGAATTTTTCATGAAGGTTGAATACACTCAGACAAAACCCTATATTAAATCCAATAACTCACATGTGGGTTGACAATTTATTTATGTTAAGACAGAATTGAATATTGACCAACGCCTGTCTATTATATACTTGAGCCTGTAAACCTATAATCCGATCGATCAAAACTGTCCATGTAGATAAATATATGTACGCTCTGATCTGCTATACCCAACCGCATGAAGTAAGTATTTTTCGCAATTCCTGAGAACAATCATGAATAATAAATTCAACTTTGACAAGAAAGATGGAATGCCTACTTATTACTTAAACTTCTTAATAAATTTGATAACTCAGATAGCTTGCTTTATAAAAAACTCAGGGTCAAAAAAATCTAGGTCATACTACTAGACAAAACTGTTAACTTGTCCACTCTTTACTTTCCTTTCCCAATAATATTTACTCTTGTGATTTAGCAATGACAAGTTTGACATTTTTCCATCAATATCCGAAAAATCCGAAAAATGATTTTTTCAAGGTTATAATTAGTTAGCAGTTTTAATTTGCATTCAAAGCTTATTTTTATATGAAAATGATTAACCGATTACTTGCTGGCAGATGTAATGTAATAAAAATTCCATGATGTATACATGAGAGGGAAGTGAAAGGAGAAATAACACCCACTTTATTTCTAAAACATTCTGGACACATCTGACAAAAGCTGGTAGATTATAGAATTTCTTTAATTGGAAATTCTTCTTTGGTATCATACGGAAATACGAGTAGGTTGTTGAGTAAGAAAACCCAGTAGATAGAAACGTAATAAAAATCAAAGAGACCATTCTGTTTCTCGCACGGCAATGAATGAAGACCTGGACATTCTTTTAGTTGGTAGTAAATAACTTCTAGAATTCCAGTAGGGCTTCTACTACCGTAATAGAATACGGTGAACAAAAGACTACCTGACACTGGGATTCCAGAATTCCGAATCCGGAATACGCACTAAGGGAGTGGTTGAGGTTTCAGTTAAACTAGATCAGGTTCATTGGAACAAAATTCAATTCAATCAAGTGAATCCTCAGGGCTTAATTACATTCAATGGAAATGAGCTTGCTTTACTTACGTTGGTCTTTGTCATTACACAACGTATATAGGAGTGAAGTGGGTTCTTTAGGCTTTTGTCGTCCTTTTGTGAAATTTTGTTTTATCTCATGCTAATTTGCTTGTCTTATTATTTTATGAGGAGGTATACGTATAATTTGTATACTTCATTACTAACAGTGTAAAACACACTTCCAATGGCAATAAAGGTTCAAGTTTTAATCCATATACTACCACTAAGTTGAAATCGATATTAACACGTAAATTAAACTAATAATTGTGTGTGTTGTAAAAACTGTGTATGACAAACCAAATCCTTGTAAACACCCATGTTCTACTGTTCATGCAATTAGCTAAACTCAACTAAAACTTAACTTCAGGAAGTGTCAACAAAAATTGTCAATTTTAATAAAGTATCTCATTTTCTCTATAATTTAATTTATGAATAGGGAAAGTCCCCAAAGTTAGTAATTGAGATTTGAGAGATACGTAGATTTCGATTTTATTGATTGTCCTTTTTAAAAAATTGCGTAGATAATAATAGTCTGCAAGATAATTTACAGAATACAAACTAATTAAAACAATTATGCTATCTTAAAAGAGACTGATTGTGAGTTGTTGCACAAATTCAGCTTGTTGTAGTTGTAACTACAAGGTAAATTTTCTAAAGTCAACTCTGGGGAGTGCTACAAACTTATGCATCTTTTTCAGGGAAGAGATAGGAAACTTTTCAAAATGATTAAACGATTAAGCCCTGGTCATGTCATACTAACAAAAAAATAACTACTAAGTAAAGAATACATAATCGAAAATTCAACCAAAAGCATACATTTGTTGGGAACCCCAGCCAGAAGCTAAGTTTAGCCGTTGAAGTCAACTCCATTAAGATTGGCTTGAGTCAATTGTTCAATTTTCCCAAGCACTAAAATTTTGCTTTAATTTTTAATGAAAATGTACTACGGGGATTTCTAAATGTAATAATCATTAAAAAGTGATACGAATCTCCATTATAACTTTAAATCTTTAAATTATCATTAGAATGAATCATTTCATACTTCTTCTCCATCCATCTCTTAAGCAAAAAAGAACATGGCTTTTTGAATAATTTAATATCACTACAGCAGTGCATGTACTTTTGCCTCTTACCCGGCCCATCTGGCCGATTTGATAAGCTCAACATATTTATAGCCTCTGCATACGTTAAAATAAGCAGAGATATGCAACCAACATAGAACTTCGTTCATCCTTCATAAATAAACTCTGGATTAATGGGCAGTATGGACATGTATATTTTAAGCGGAATTCTTAACCATGCAGGACTATTAAATTTAAATAATGAGAAGTACATGCAAGTTCAATGACAAAAAAGGTAATCGTCGAATCGTCTATCTACAATCAGTTCGCATAGATTTTTACAAATCCACAAGAATTTAAAATAATGCTTAACGAAATTCTGACTCAGCAGGTTGCTTTTTAGGCAATTAAGGTAACGTTTTATAAGACTAACTTTCTAACAAATTGCAATACACAATTGGGCAAACGCGCTATTGAATAAGTTAACAACACTCAAGTTCAATGGGCTCGAAAAACGAACTTCTAACTGTTCGAGAAAACTTTTTCAATTGGAAATTCCAAGTAAGAAATTGTTTCGAACTTCATTACTCGTGTTTCCTTTCCCAAAGATCGTACATCGACGAAAAATGAGCCAACTTTTTGCTCTTTATCGCCCAAACGAAACCCTTCAACTTTTTCTGACGCTAGACACTTTATTGAGCACCTGGAAATTCTATACACTTTGAAAACCGATTCTTTTCTAAGGTTAGTTAGTGACAACTGAACAATAAGCAGTATCAAAGAACTCTCCTTTGAATTATTTATTCGCTAAAAACTAATTCAGCTTTCAGCTTGGAAAAAATATTGAAAGACTTGAAAAAGAAACAACTCAAATGCAATTATTTTTAGGTATTTGTATCTGTATTTTCTGTATTTAATATCCACATAAGGTTATTTGTAAAAAAGGCTGAACCAATACTACGAATACACGGAAATAAATGAGTCAACATTACGAGAGCATAAAGAGAGCAAGACATCTCAATTAGACTTGCCCTATTATATTATAACCTACCTTTGTAAATGGAGACATAAGTAAATTTGTCTGGATAGAAAATTAGGTATCTATTCTACCTGAACAAAAACAAGTAATTGAGCATTTTACCTTCTTATTTTTTCTCTTTCAAATTATTTCGTCTGATATTTCTCAGGATTTGCAATCAGTAATACAATACGCTAAACAACAGTTTTTGTTTCTTTGAGTTGAGAACATTACCTCAGCCTTATTTCATCATACACAACCATGCCCAGGCTATATGAGTAAAAATCCAGTCAGTAGTATCACAGAATACAAATGTATTTCAAGAGGCAATTTAAATGAAAAGACTTCTAATAAGCATAAAGTGAATTCAATTTAATTGGTTGGTATTTGCTTCAGGACAGTTTAATGGATTTTTTGTTACAAATTGTTTGAAAATCACTACTAAATTTATCCAACTTTAATAAACATTCTTATAATAAGCAGTTCAACTTGCTCAAAAAATCCAAAAATAGGAAAAAGTTTAGACATCAAGATATAAGAAGCTTAAGATGATACTCATGGGAGTTTTGTAACCAAAAACTAAAGACGTCAGAGATAAGATTGGGATTTGGGGATCATGAAAAAGTCGTTGAGTGTATAAGAAACATTTAAAAAATATTAATATTTGTTCTAAATTGCAAATTAATGTTACGTTATATTAGGAACTAATCTATTTTTCATTCTATTTCTTATAATATGAGCATGTTGCATATAATATCTCACGACATAGAATATTATACCTAACTAATTTTCAATAACCCATTCTGCTCTAAAAACCAATTTAAGAAAGGTTCTAAGGCCTCTAGAATTAATTACAAAAGCCCGTCTTAATTTCCGGGGGTATAACATTTTCTTCATGAAGCTTTGACTTAGGGTTACGTAAGAGAGTCAATGTGTATATAGGATGCATGAATCATAATTATATGAAAGTTTTCTGTAAATTTACAGCAGTGTTGAGTGTACGCCTGCTATTATGAAGTATTTCTATTAAAAATATTAATTTTAATAAGAAAAAAATATTGAATATTTAAAATTAGTTTTGATAATTTTTTTTATCATGAAACTTGAGCAGCTGGTAAAAGTCTCTCTAAACATTCAAAAAAGTCAAATTGATGTCTTAAAAGCTGATCAATTTTTTGCAATGAAAAAGTTTTTGGAAGATATCAAGAAAGTGAGAAGCAAATTCATACTAGCAGATACGCAGGAAAGCTGCAAAATTTCATTATTAATTTCTTCAATAATATCTAGCAAAATCAATGTCGCAATTTTCAACTTACGATACATTTAGAATGTATCTGGTTTTCACATCTAAATGTTTTCTGACAAACTTTTAGACATACACTTTGAATTTTATAGTACAAGGGAAAATTGTTTAAACTATCTAGACAATATTTCATAAAAACTAATTTTAAATATCGCCTACAACCTAGAAAGTCTCTAATAGCTAAGCATGTCTATTAAATATACTCATATGCTATTATTGTTCTTTAGAATCGATTGATCACATTCTAACCTAGCCTGGCTTACTTAATCAACATTTCTTAACTGACAGCTGAATGGATAATTCACGATAGATTCATGGTAACCCTACTTGGAAAACGGTAATGACTATACACTATATTTCAAAAGGCTCTGAAGGTTTTTGATCTAAAAGCTTATATTGTTTGTGAGAGTTCTGAGGCAATTTGTAATTGCATGGTTCAATGTACTTAAATTAGATAGAGATAAAGTGTATTGTTGCAAGGTTTTTAAAACAGTCTAGCATCGGCTAATAAAATAAGCTCGTGCTTCTTGTCAAATGAAAAACACTAAATTAACTTCATTCTGTGTTTGTCGAAAAGGAATGGAGTTGCATTAGGTTGAAATGGAAACCGCATGAGCTTTAAGAGAAGTCAAAGCTGACTCTTAGAACTAGCTAAAAATGTTACATCTTCAAATATTTATTTCGACAACCTGAAAACTTTTACTGTGTGAGGTGCACACGTAGAGTCTTAAGAAAAATGTCGTGTGGAGGTGTAAACCTAAGAGGTTTTTGATGAATAGGGTCAATATCTTACCAACTTCCAATTAAGTGATGTCCCTCTTGGGAGAAAGTTCAAAAATAGCTGGATAGATAAGGACAGAGGTAATGGAATCTGCAATAGGACGATAATTGTGACATTCAAATGCCATCCAACGAAGGCATAATGTAGAATTTGTTTTTCGTAGATTTCTTACGTCACACTAATTTCGGGTTTGACTTTAATTATTCTTGGTGATAGTTGACTAAGTCAATAATTTTATTTTGTAAGCAAACACTGTTTAATAAGACTTGATTGTTTCAAAAAACAAACGCAAAATGTGCAAATGATTGAATAAGATATACGAGTTTCTTATGTCTTAATTTCAATAAAAAATTTAGGCTTATTGACCGACTAATTTGCATTTTAATAGTTTGAAAATTGATTTTTTTGTTTCTTACTCTAATTTGAGAATATTTTCTTTATCTAGATAATATAAGAAGACAAAGCTGGAAATTGATCGTATGCTTTTACACTGAGACATAGAGAGAAAAGTAAAGCCATTAAGCAGCACAATAGCAAAGCATTAGATAACACATTTTAAAAGCAATTCCTGTGCATATCGAACCTTTTAAGTACTTGTGCAAGAATTAAATTGTCCTCAAACGACTCTTTTTATGAGATTTTTTAGCCAATCGATATTTAATTTTGCTAGCCAGCCATATCTTTAACGCTGATGCCTATATTTTTATGTGCAGCATTTTACTTTTTTTGCTTTAATTCAATTCTTTAGGTTTACTTATCAGAAGAATTTTCCCTTAGATAATCAATGCACTAAAAAGGTTTTCTTATGTTCTGTTCAATAACAACTTTGAAACTGTTCAGTGAAACTACTACTGCATATTTAAAATTTATCTAGCTCTGTCTGACACAAATCTACTTTTATAAAACTTCTATCATGGTAACCATCTTAAAAACTGTCAAATATTCACTGTAGATAAACCGCTTCTTTAATTACTGTATTGTGCGATAGGGTTAGTTTCCTATTTATTTATTACAGATATTTATTTAAAGCACTTTGAGCGCACAATCCTTCTATTTTCTATAGACGATTCATTATTACGATCCGTTATTTTTCATTTAGCCCTAGAGATAGAAGAAAAGCCAACTAAGCCAAGTCTATAACTTTCCATTTAAGAAAACAGGCTCATTAAATGAAGAGACAAGAGAACTATGAGGTTACAAAAAGACAGAATGGGTCATACTAGACAATGGCAAACTCAAGATCATAGATAGTACGGTGGCACAAAAGTAATAGTAGTCTAATAGCAGTAGATCATTAAATAATTAAGGTGTTTCTCATAGCTTAATTATGAAATGTTCAGAATAAGAAACGTTAAATATGTCTTTGCTTCGAATCCAAACCAATGGACAAGTTATTCTCGACTGAGTAGGCGTTTTTGTTTGATAAGGATGATGGGTATCTGACATCTGAGGCACTAGAATGATATTGTTTTTGTAGCAAAAAATACAAAATGTCTAGGGAAAGTGTATTAATGACAAAGAATATAGGTTTCTCACTCTTTTCAAGCGAGGGGAAAGGGTTTGGATTTATTTATGAGATAGAAAGAAGTGACTCTGGACAAATAAGTCAGGTTTGGTTTAACGGAGTAAAGAAAGTTACTCGTAATGTCGTAATGCTGCTATACTGCTACTATAAGACAATTCGGAGTCGTTCATTTAGGACGTCTGAGTGTACGAGTATTTGTGCTATATTTTGTAGGAATTCTCAGAAGGTTTTCCCACTTAATTCTTAATGAATGAACAATCCGAGGTTTGGGTTTCACGAGGAAAAATCGTGCTTGCAGTCTTCTACATACATATTTCGTTATATAAGGAAGTTACCATTTGCAATATTTCGAAATGTCACGAGCAAAGGTAGTAAAGTAGGCGATGGACAGTTCAGACTAGTATGATTACTTTGTTGGTAGGTTCTTTTCTTATTAATTAGATCCTTAATATGAACATGGAGTATGATAATTTGATAATGTATCAGGAAATAGGGTTTGATTTTAGATTAAGTGGAAAATAATAATGCCTTATGTTTAACCACCAAACTTAATGACTTCTATTGTTTTATACTACATTATACTAAAGTTGCCTTTATTTAATCGGATGTTACATTTGACATTGAAGGCAGGTCTTACTTTCATATCTTACATGTCCAAACTTTACATATCACTTTATATTTGAAATAGCTATTGAGCTGTCAATATTAAATCCAGGTTATTGTGATACGTTTGAGATGAATTATGTAATGAGATCGGGTTAATACCCGGAGTATTAATGCGGGCTGGCTATCTTTAATATATAGGATGTTCCTCGAGTCAGCAATATATAAAACAAATTGCATCCATACCCTGGTTCCGGTGCTTAAGAATGATTAAAAAGTAATGAAAGTAACCAACATTACTTCCATTTTCGAATGTAAATGTAACTAAAATATGCGTATAATATAATTTGTAAATTTCATACTACCTTGCGTATATAAAGACGTTAATTTTAATAATAATTCTGGCCCATATTTCTTATGTTTCATATCTTCTAATGTATGTGATTGATTTACTTCAAGCAAAAACAACCTTATTATTCACATCAAACTTAATTAAAAAACATAAACTGTGCTATTTTTTTATTACTAATATTAGAATTTACTACGCACACTTGAGTTAAAATTGGCATTTAATGGTTCAGAGATTTCTAGTATGAGTGGCCGGTCTAATTTTGTAATTTCATTTTCGTTAAAACGTTAAAAAGCATTTTTAACTTTATTCATCTCTTATCTCCATTTCAATTCATTTGCTACTATCCTTACAAATTTTTTACCAGTCTCTGTCGTCTCTTGAAGTTCAATAATTGAAATCAGTATGAGTTCACCCTAATCAGTAAATCTAAAAGAAAGAGATATTTCTGGTTACATACTGCTATTAAAACAAAGATATAGGATATCCTAAATACAACCCTTGTTAAATTTTACGGCTTCTGCTGAAAATTATGAGTCTATGCCTCCAGACGAACTATAACCAGGAAACAGACAGGTTAAAATATCCAACGAAAGAATAAACGACCAGACAATGTAAGAAAAATAATTTCTCAAAAACTTAAAACATCCTGTATTTAACAACATGACATGTATTGCATGATGAATACCATATGCGTAAAAGGCTCGAGAAAAAACTAATTTAAATTATTATCTAAAAGCTTCTCTTAAAGGTTTCTGGATTTATTAAGAACCCCTTACTGTTCCATCCTTACACTACTCTGACTATTTTCTAACATACGTTAGAATTCTAAATAACAAAGTTGTAAAGCCAGAAAAAAAGACAACAAGGACTTGGGTTGTAAGGTCTCTTATAAGAAATTTATAAGAACTAGATGCGACACTACATTACTTTACCTGCCTCTAGCATTCCATTAATACCATAAAGTTTGTAAAAGGGAAAAGCATTCTCCTGCACTTCGAGTCAATTTAAGTGAATCAAGAAAAGAAACAATAGTGAAAGTCAAGGAGATGCGAAGTAAGCAAGCCGCATTTTCCAAACACAACACACTAAAACCTTCTCTATTCCCTATAGCGGAAGTGAAAGTCAACAGGTGAGTACACTAAGAAATGCGAATAAAGGAGAAAATGAATATAAATATCCTTTTCAAAGAATGACTATGAAGTTTCTTTTATACATAAACTTGACACTTTCTCTTCACCTTCGCCTTAAGAGCAAACACTGTCTCTTGTATAATCATTTCCGTTCAGTTTTTTTCCTTTCCCATCATTATCAATAACTTTTGCAATTTTTATATACCTAAAAAACAAATTCTTTCTTTGCGAAAAACATATAAACCTATGCCTCTATCCCAAAAGAGGAACAACGTAGTAAAGCTTCGAAACAATTTGTCAGGTTAAAAATCTTTCTTGTCTGAAGTATAGAAAAATCAGAGTGGTAATTGGAAAGGGCAGGAGTAAAACGGTTGAGCTATAAATTTTGTTTTAATAATTACATCCTTTTTCTTACAAAGCCATACAGTATAAGTTTATATAATATACTGAACTGGGTTTATATAAATGTTGATGCAAGCACGTATGGTTTAGTGATCTTCGTGATCAAATTGTATTTGAAAATTACACGTGGTGGAAATTTTTGCTTTAGGGAGCTTTGAAGTGTAGTGTCAGTGTCGCAGTTTGACAACAGTAGTAGTGGTAATGCTTTAGTAATCCTAAGTGTTACATTGAAGATAATGGATCGTAAGTAAGTATTAAGTAGACAGAGTAGACACGCACTTGAGGTTTCAATCAAATTACCTTTAATAGAAGCATAGAGTCAACAAGATTCGTGGATCGTAGTTAGTAGTAATGGTGTCTAGTTCCGGAGTGACTAGTGAGATTCTAAAATCGTCAAGAGTGAAAGTTAAAGTGGATATAGAATTTATCCACGTCAATTTCACATTGGCTTTCACATTCAATTTGCTCTCATGGCTTATGGTTTTCTACTTATTTCCTTGGGTTTTAGATGAGATGAAGCTTCTAAGCTGTGGTAAGACGATCCAACTTTGTTAACTTTCCATTTTATTTCTGAAAATTTAATCTACACTTACAATATCACGGATGAATGACACTTACCGACTATTTTACTATTTCAAGAGGATTTCTATCTCTTGCCCATTCCTTCATAATTACTAATTATGCAGTTTCCCCACCCACTCTTATGCAGGAAGTAGGCTTCTTTGTAATTTGGGGGAGATTTTAGGTCTCTGGAGAATTTATGAACAACGCGCAAGGCGTATTTACGTTTGAGTTTCTATTACTATTAGGATCTCCAAACATAATTTAGAGTAACTTGCAAAGAATAACTAATTTAAACGCTATTACAATACGTTATTTTAAGTTATTCAAATATTGTAATAATTCCACTTATCCAAAGCAGTATCTGATGTTCATAAAATTATATGTATGTGTGTCGTAATTACATTACTTTTGTTAACTTGAACACTGTTCTACTATTCTCATCATGTCATCATAGACCTAATTGAAAACTAACTTGATATAAAAATAGTTGCAGTATGAAATATGAACGTCATTCTATTTTGAAAAACTTAGGTCCTTGAAATCGATTTAAAACGTAGTATCAAATTAATTGTTTTATGAGTATGAACATGATATTTGCATAATAATGAAGTAGCTATATGCTTGACTTTTGAAAAGCAAATGCAAGCACCCGTCCCATGTATACACCTTGTTAATAGGCTAATACACACCTAGCTAGAGACAGGTAGGAATAACACAGTAGTCCAGTACTCCATGATATGTTGTGTAAAATGTCACAGATTTAATTGACAGTGTAACAAGACAAAAGGACTGGAAGCCCCTACACAGCTATAGCGACATTGTAATTAGACATAAATGTGTATCTCTACAGTCTCACGTGTTCCTGCACTCATTAACCAAATACTGGGTACCCTTTGTCGTATTTTTATGCATTAGGCATGGTCGCAAGCGCTTAATTAAACAGGTTCAGGGAACAAAGCCAATTCTTCTTATTACGAGTTACTCGGAAGTCCTTTGTTCTATTATTTATTCAAATCAAACTCTGAAAGTGTGTATCCTTCGACTGACAGTGTACTATTTTTCCACATCTTTCATGAAACTTTCCATACGTTCGAATTTTGAATTATCACAGTTACATAAGAATCACTTACAGAATTAAAACAAATTTACGACAAAAGCTTTATTTACAAAAGGGGCCATCGGTAAAGATAAAAACGAGAGTATTAAGGAATGGTGAATTTTTGGATTTTTTAACAATTGCGAAAGTTGTTAGTGAGAGTCCAGTTACAACATCTGAGAACATGGATATAGGATATCAAAAATGTAATAATGATTTTTTTGAGTTCTGGTTTTTCTTGCTTCTTTTGTAAGTTTCAGCAGTTTCATAAGCTTCATTCAGGTACATCCATGACTTCTGAAATACTATGCTCTAGTGTTTTTATTTTTCATTCTTTTTCTCTTCTTGTAGTAGTAGAAAAATGATAATAACAATAAGTAACCCAAGCAGTTCTACTCGCTCTCTCCATTTTACAATGTTTGCTCAGTCCAAAAGGGGCAAAATATTGTTCTGACGGATAAGACTCTATGCAAAAGTTATGTAAAGTTATAAACTTCATCTGGAGGGTTATCTTGCCGTTTGCATGATGATCAATTCCTTATTCTGTTTGACATTTTGCAGTTTTTCAAGTTTTCTCTTTGTGAATGATTATGGACCCGAAGGTAATTTGACCTGCTTCAGACGACTCTCGGTCTCGGATCTCAAACTAAATTTGAAGTTTGAGAAATACTTCAGCTAAAGAGGATACAAGCTTCTTGTGAATATTGATAACATGGAATTGCAGAATGCAGAAGAGTTACATGAAAATCAATGTCTCATAGCTCCCCAAAGTACTTTTTTACTTACCAAAGTACCTTCATCGTAGAAAATATCTTAGCAGGTTGTGATATCCGGCTTGTTTGTCTACTTAAAAGTTTTGAGAAATTTTTGAACCCATTTCAACGGAAAGCAAATTTACAAAGAAATTTTAGTCTGTCCGTTTTTTTAAATGCATTTAAAGCTTCTTTAATAGTTTTTAATTTTGACAAAAATTTTAATTTTAATCTAAATTTCAGCGATTAAAATGAAGGATTTTTTATTTACCACATTACAGAAATTTATCATACCAACATTTTTATACCAAGTCACCAAACCTGCAAACTGATGATACATATACGAGCAAATACTGAACAACTGAAGCACATTCCTCATTATCATAAATTGCAGTTTATTTTACAAAGTATGTTGCGTAATAAAGTAAAAAACTGAATAATATACTTTTCATTTCACTATTTGATTTCACATTTTTACAAAAGGATAAATAATAATGCTCTGAATCTTCGTAACAATCATAAAAACGAAGAGAAAAGAAGCCAACGTCGACATTATTAAGAAGACAAATAAAATAAAAAACAGTTGTGTTACCGAATTTCTCTTGATCATTTCGATTTCAGCTTAGTAAAATGAATTAAATTTAATAGTCAGCACGAAATCATTTATATTCAAATGTATTACTTTTCAAATCCTCTGCCATGG
>JAQGAA010001991.1:0-13857 GCA_034696425.1 Isotoma viridis | reverse complement strand
CTACCGTTAAAAAGAGTTGTGATACCTATATTTAAAGTTAAATATCAAAATCTGAATTTGAGTATTGTCAGTCTTTGATATTTTTAACAGTTGAACATACAAGGTAAACAGCAACTTGGTATGACTTTATTATTCTCAACACAAAATACAATGCTACAAAACCCTTTCTTTAAATGACTTCATAAAGTAATAAAATTTGCACCAAAATGCACCTAAATTAAACACTATCATATCATTTTTTTTGTCATAAACTTGCATAAATTGTGAGAATTTTCATATCTTTTAAAAATTAAATACGTTAAATAAAATAAAACACTCTTACTCTTAAGTATTCAGCTCCCTGATTTTAGAGTAAAATTGAAACACCGATGGGGCTCATTTCCTCCAGTTAGTTTAGAATTATTTTCTACTTGATTTGTAATGAGTTTGTATAACGCTTGCAATATAGATTTTCAGCCCAGCTCTTCTTAGCTCGCCATTAACGTCATTGTTTTACAGCGTCTCAATTAAAAATGTTCAAAATTTAAAATTTAGTCATAACGTGGCTCTCCTTCCTGGAGGTCCATATACACAGGGTTAAATCAATTGCCGTGCAACGTGCAAGTACTTTAAATAATAAACTGAAAAAGGACCCTACCCAAAATCTTCTAAGCAAGCCACCGATAGAACATAAAATCCATAAACGAAATAAAAGTTCGAATATGTTCAAGGCAGATGCACAAAAACGGGTGATGGGTGGCTGTTGTACAAAAAACATTATTTAGCTTGTATGTTATCGTGTTGATTCTGTAACTACATAAGTACATATTATATATTATTGTGTAATTTTGTTAAACAAGGAGTATAGAGGTAAGGAAAAAGCGATTGAAATTTGATGCTCCTTTTCGCACTCTTAACAATACTTCAGTTCAGCCTCTTTTTACTCTACTTTGTCCTTTTCGTCCCTTTGAATAGTTTGAATCATCTCTCTCTCTCTCTCAATCTCTCTTCCTCACTATCGCATCTACTGAAGAATTCCTTCCTTCCGTTCTCAGAAAACACAATATATTCCCATAATTCTCTTACTCCACACACCACCACCACCTTCATCATCATCACTTTTAAGCCTCTTCTACATCCAAATCCCAAGTTTACTCCAAAAATATTATTGAAGTAAAACCTAAATCATTTTGACTTCGGATTCAAACTGGAAATCCAATATTATGTGACGCAGTTTGTACTTCCAGCTAGCGACATAATTTTATCTTTATATAAAAAACGCGTTCATCTTAGGTGCCACCAAACCCTTTCCAGTAGTAGGTTTTAATAAATGATACAGATTCTAATAGAATTTGAAGAATTTCCCTTTTTCTCATCAAAAACGAGTTTCTTTCAAGCTTTCTAGAGAAATGCGATGATGAATAGACTCTCAAGTCTCAAAAGCCGTTTGTTAGTTTTGAACAGGATTGTACTATGAAAATCCTCTTTTATGTTCTCAAACTCTCTGACTGGAGTAGGAGGCTCTCTGGAATTCTAATTTGAAAATATCAAGTTACTCTCCAGTAGAACTACAGCGTAGTACGAGAAATCTCATAAAGGTTGTAGAATTCAAACCTTATCTAGTATATATACACTTATAACATAAGTATTACTTCTTCATAAGGTAGATTTGGTTGGTTGTAGTGGGATGACTTGAAATTGCAATTTATATCAAGATTCTAAAATAAATGTGGTAGGAATGGAAAGCGATCCTTTCAAAATCTGGTAAAACTCCCTTTTTGAAAACCATAAAATAAAATATTGGCTGTAAAAAAGTGAACAGTCTTGCATAGAACTATAGGCATAAACCCTTGTAGAGTTTAGATAAGCTAGTTGAAAAGATTGATTGCTTTTTGACATTTGATCCGTACAAGTTAGCTTGGAGAAAGCTTTTAAACGAATACGACTTTTGAAATCTTTGGGGCGGATGATTCCAGTAAGAATGATTTAGACAGTGAAATGCTGTGCTGTAAAAGTAAGAAATTTTAGCTTAGTGAAGTTTCAGAAACAAATGCAACCCCTACTTTTTAAAGTTCAGGAAGAAAAATTAAAATTTAATTTAATTTTAGTTGCATATTCACATGAAATTTATTTCGCTACTTTGATCTACATTATCAATTACGTTTAAAGTGATGATCATCGCCTAAGTCTTCTTTAATTTTCGAAAAGAAAAGAAACTGCAATGCTTTGCAAAAGTTTGAAAGTAAAGAGAAATTATAAGAAAGAAAAATAATTATATTGCATCTACAATTAGCAATAACCAATGATTAAAACATCTTATAATTTTCTTTCAAACTTTTCTAACAAACTGATTTTTTTTATACTTTTTCCGACTCTCATTTCATATTCAAGGGTAAAGAGATGAATGAATTATTAAGGACAGAAAACAAGTCTCTGAGGACCTCATCATCGCAACATATCTTTCTTCCTCTGAGAATATTCCAAACTCTAGAATGAAAATGAAATAAGGGATGCCATTTATGTAGGTGTACTACATTCATACTCATCGTCCATGGGAGTATTAAGACCGAGATAGGATAAAAAGGAAATCTGATCCGATTTGTACGAGAGCTTTGATGATGATGATGATCATCATAATAATAAGTAGATGATGATGATGTTGAAACGAATAAAGGGAGCTACCCTGCCATGGCACAGGCTTCAGTCTCTTTCTCCCGGCCCAACGCATCTAATTCTAACCAACCCAACCTTTCGTCTCCGCCTTTCCTAATCTGAGATTTTTCTCTTGGATTCTATCCAGCGTAACATTTAGCGTGTCTACAATATTTTTATAGCTCAAAGATCCAAACCATCATCAGCTAAAACTTACTACTACAACCCTTACTACTAGTATTTACTAGACTTATGCTTTTTCTTGCAAAAATATCATATTATTTGTACAATACTGTTTCAAAGTATACCAAAGATCCGTATACTTCCGATGCATGTAATATCTTTCCCCTGAGAAAGATGTATATAAGAAGAGGGTAGAAAGACTCTATAAACCCGACTAACATAGCAAAGCCACTGACTAAGGACACTTACACCGTCTATAGAAATGGAGCATGAAACAAACTCCTGGAGAAAAAGTCCAAGCTATGAAAAATCTACTTGATCTGTCAACAAGTGGTCTCATCTCGCATTCACACTTCTTTGTTCAGCCAGTTGACACTTAATCAGATTTTGTCTTAATTCATATGTCTTCTGAAAATTTAACACTACTTGTTTTGGTTTCAATCATATTATCTTATTCAAGTATTCGATTGTTATTCAAAGATATAAAATTACCTTTACCTTGAAATAGAAAGTGGTTTTATACAGTTACTTGCATATAAGTGAAAGCAGTTAAAAATTTAAAATAGTTTGAAATTAATAATAGCAACCAGCAAAAACATTTTTGGTAAAGTTTTGAAAGCAAAGGAATAAGCATGGGTGGTACTCGCACATTGAGATCAACCCATGGGGGACAATCTCGTAGTTCATCGGCTGGATCTTCCTCCGAGCTTATTATTGAATATTCAAATAACTTTAATAAAGAAAGTGTTAACAATGCTAGTAGTGCGGGTAGTGATGAAGTTGATAATTTATCAATTTATGACATGAGACATGGTTATGGACATAACGTAAATGGCAATGGTACATCCAGTGCAAGTAACATTTTACCCCCATATTCATCAATACATAGCCCAACATACCACCACCATCTTTATCAACCCCAAGACTTGTCTCATTTTTCTAATAGTAATGAACAATTACCGAATGGTCACCACAGTAGTAATCACATTAGTAGCAATAATACTAATAATATTATTAGCAATACTGGCATTCCGCAGTGGATTCGCTCTTCAGAAACTCCGTCTGTTAGCGTTGTGTATAATAATAACAACAATAATCTTAATCATCCAAATAACAATGCCCCCACGGGAACAATGTCTAATGGAATTTCTGTTCCGAATGGTGAAAGTCAAAATGGATGTGAAACTTTGATTAAAAATGAACCGTCTCCTTCTAATCAGGAACAAAGAGAAAGTCCTATTTCAGTCGAAGATCATATTAAAACTGCTCGGTTTACTCAAGAACATGTAAGCTTGTTATGAAAAAAAACAATGTTTATTTTGTTGTTCAAATTAAAAGTTAAATCGTATTCTCAAAATGGTTATGTTTTTGGAACATAGCATTTAATGTTATTTTTTAATTTACAGGTGGACTGTATATGCAATGCACTTTTGGATAAAAACGATATTGCTACGTTGAATAGATTTCTGCACAAAGAAATGCCCCAAGATTTACTTGGACACTCCGAATCAGTTCTAAGAGGTCAAGCAGCAGTCGCATACCATCTTGGGGAATACAAATTGCTTTACAGGCTCTTAGAAAGTCGGAACTTTTCTTTACAGTAAGTCTCTAATAATATCGTTAGATGATTTACTGATTTATTAGATAAATCTGCAAATTATTGGATATTTAGCATAATACATATAATGATATATTTATAGGCACCACGCAGAACTCCAAAAACTATGGTACTATGCTCATTATAATGAAGCAGAGAAAACCCGTGGGCGTGTACTTGGAGCTGTTGATAAATACAGAATTCGAAAGAAATTCCCAAGACCCCCTGCGATATGGGATGGAGAAGAGACAATTTACTGCTTTAAAGAAAGGTCTCGCAATGCCCTCAAAGAAACTTATAAGAAAACTCAATATCCAACTCCAGATGAAAAGAAAGCACTAGCTGAACTAACTGGACTAACGTTAACCCAAGTTAGTAATTGGTTCAAGAACAAACGGCAGCGTGACAGACCTGACGACGGTAAAAAGTAAGATTCGCTTTAATTGTTTATAACAAATTTTAATTAGTTTGTAATTGTCGGTTAGGGATTAAGAAGGCGAACCTTGCATGTTTTTACAATTAGATTGTAGTATTGAAAAAAAGAAAAACTTAACTGAAATGATTTGTTCACTTATCCACACTCACAGAAAGGGTGTAACTCATTAAATTGGTGAAAGCAATATTAATATTAGGTTCAAGCAAAACATCTTTTGCATCAATCATCTGAATATTGGTGAAAACCTTGAAAATTTTAATTTCGATTAAAAATGCATTTATACTACACATAAAAAGTTGTAGGCTTATTCACCATACAAATTATTCCAATAATTTCAATGGCTAAAAATTAGTTTCCATAAGCATCTGTCTTTGTAGAAATATAAACTAGTACTTTCATGTAGGATATGCATATTCGTTCAGTTTAAAGATTTTTTATTGCCTGCTTGAGTTTTTTTTATAAAACTCGAAATCTTTATAAACCTTTTCCAAAGAATTTAAATAAAAATTTTTTAGCTTGGTTGGGGATTTTTCCTGTAAACACGAAATTACCATGCATATTGAAACCAACAATAATTCCTATTATGTTTTTGCTACTTGAATGTACGATTAAAAACTGAAAACTGAGTAGAAAATGTTGATATAATCTTAATCTTTTATTTTCCAAACCCCATTTAATCCAATCTTTAAATCGTTTTTTATTTTGAAATTTGGATGATGTAAAGTAAACTTATTCGTACTACAAAACACACGCCCACCCAACAAGAGTCTTTAAGACAATGAAATAAAACAAGGCAGCATCTGAAGATGAAAAGGAGTCAATTTACAACATTTAGACATGATATAAATATTTTGAGTTTATTATTTTATTATCTGTGAGCAAAAAGGATCTCAATTCCGAGTGACTATTCTTTATAGTTAAAAAATGTCGAGTTCTAAAAATAACCAGGGTAAAATCCTGAGTAAACTGGTTTGATTATTTACATGAATGACCTAAAGATAACTTTCACAAAATACGATGAAATTATTATTTAGATAATTTCTAGACTTTCCAACTAAAGCTTTAAAATATCATCTGGAGTAAGCACAGAGTTTAATTCACCAGTTAAAAAAAGTATTTCCTAATTGTAAGCTGATAAAGTCAGTCAGTTTTTTTATTTCTGAATCTGAAGTATTTGACCTGGAGTACGAATATAATTAAAACATGTAGTTTTTCAGATAAAAAAATTCCAAATTAAAGTTATCTCTAACTAGCCCCCTTATACAAAATCGTTTTAACGTTTAAAAACAAGCTTGATTATTGGTTAGACAGATTAATGTATGGAATTCTGAGCTTTAAATCGAGGTGAACAAATAAGTACCGTTTCTATAAAAATATCTGCTAGTAAAAACCACTGAAAATGATTAGTGATTAAGGTCATTCAAATTAAGTTTTCTTTATAAGGGATAATAAAAGTAGGAAAGTATGACGTAGAAACTAATTGTAAGCAAATAGTCATAAACATTATAAAAATGCAATAATGCAACTACGTTTTTTTAAAAGTAGTAGACACTGAACAAATTTTGATATTGAGAGTGGCTAAATAGCACTTTATTAATTACTTTCATGCGGCTATCCAATTTAAACTTATATAAATACTAAAACAAAGTACAAGTTAAATACATAAAAGACTAAAAAAAACCAAAAATGTTAAACCACTACTTGAGTATTTCATATAAATCCTAAGCATACAATACAACAACAACAATTATTATTATTAACAAATTTCATAAATTACTATTTACTATTATTACCTACAAATAAAACTTATTTATCAAAGACTTTTCAACTTCTGTATCAAATATAGCTCAGAAGAAAGCTTCTAATTTAAAAATAATTTAAAAAGCGACAATAACATTACCTTAAAAAAGTAAATTCAGCCTAAACACAGTAATAAGTAAGCTTAGCTTGTTTCAAGTCTTAACCAATATACGGATAACATTCATTCTTAAAAACACATGTATGACACGGCCACTGACTGCATCGCAATAAAAAGTGGTGGTTGTGGCTGTTGTCAACTAAAATAATGATGTATGGAGTGACCGACCACATCTTTTCACTTGGTCCCCTTGATTCCCTTAATTTCTACCGACACCAGGTTTTTTATCAATACTCAAAACTCAGAAGGGGTACTTCAGTCTTTTCTTCCAAGAGGAAAAGAATATTTATAGGTCGTTTTCGTGTGCCCATAATACCCCATTAGAAATGAATATTCTACACTAAAAAGGCATTACGTGTCCTATATATTTTTTTACTGGTACATATTGACACTTTTACAGAATCTTCACACTATTTAAAGCAATTACTTGATATGGGGCTACGCAAGACAATATAGGAATGACCCTTTTTTAAAGGAGTGGAAAGGATAATGAACTGTTTAATACTTGAGGATATCGGGCCAAAATAAGGAAACTCGTTCACATCTGTAAACCATATTTGAAGGCCTTAGAAATGATCTGAGAATGATTAATGGGCCTTCACATCCTTTCTTTCTTGATTAACAAAATTGCCGACACTTTCATATGTGTAAAGCTTTTAAGTACCCACACTTCTAGTAACTAGTATGTATGAAAAGCTCGTTACTGGAATTGTCCACTATCAACCACGTACATGCAGTAGTGGTACATGTCAAGTGCAAGCAGTTGTTCCGTACCATAATTTTTCTTGCAGTTTGGCCTTTTCTTAGAAATGAATCTTTGTTACATGGCTGTCCAGTTCGGTTTTTAAAATTAGTTTGGTTTTCGGGATTTTAAAACAAGTGTTTGGTATATTCATCAATGTCTAAAAAGTAAAAGTAACAAGTTTTGTTGATTTTTCTCCTCGTCATATGTAATAGTAAAACGGCTAAGGGTCTGTCCAAATTTCGCTCATGCATAAAAGGCTATTAATAATCTTGCTCTAACTGGGTATATAATATTAGGAGAAATAAAAAACCCTAATGTCTATGACCTCAGTCAGATATGTATATTTATAGACAATGATCATAGATTATTAAAGCTTAACAAAAGTATTTTGAAAACTATAATATGCATCCTTGTCTGGGAAAGTTTTTATCAGTCTGGTTGAGGTGGAACTGGCTAAAATAAAACATTTAATTATTAAAATGATAACCCTAATAAATGAGGTTAAAAGGTTCTCACCACAATGAATGCTTATCTTTTGCCAAGAAATTACTGGTAATGCAAACTTTTTCAAGATAACATTAATAAGAAAGGAGTCTTTGATGAAGCTTCATGTTCATAAGGGCAGGGTCACAGATCAATAAAAATAAGTAACATCAAAATATGTAGTGTGAGCGTGTGAAAGAGTCGATTGCTGATCTAGTCAGATACTTAATTTTAGAGTTGCCAACACTTAGAAATCAAACAAAAAATAATGTAGTATTGTTCACTATGAAAACATGACTAATCAGCACTTCGAAATAAAATAAATTTGCAATCGCACTACAACCTTCAACCTTCATATCTATTTGGCAAGTATGACAAGCTATAGCTGAGCTTGAACATTTTATGTCTTAAATCAGCATTTTATTGTCAACATTATACACACATCCCATTAAATCATCCATTAAATCACATCCATACATTAAATACCCATTAATGAAGATTAACCAAATTCGTTGATGGTTAAGCAGAGTAAAATATTTGTAAGCTATAAATTCTGCAGTGAATAGTTAGATATTACTTTCATGTAAGAATTAATAAAATGCTTCTTCAAACCATTTGCAAGTACAGTGTCACTGTGGTTTTTCCAATGAAGTGATTTAATATTTGTATTCACCAATTATGCCCATCAAATTTTAGTCTTTTAATGATTCTCTCTAATTAAAATGCGAATGTATCTTTCAGGCACGCACGACGAACTTTAAAAGCAACGATTAACCTCATTTTCCATATTCAATGGTAATGTTGTGTTGTGCGACAAGGATCTCATTTTACGATAAAAGCTTTCGTTTACTGCTTCATACCATTTGATGACATTTTTCTTAAGTGCTAATTTCTTAATGTAATAATGTATAAAAATACTACATATTTTTGCATGAAAATGAAATCGTTTAAAAAACAAACATTTTTATAAATACTTTCTCTTTTGATTCTGTTATCTCTACAAAAAAATTGACACATGGATTATGTTTATTGCAACTGACCAGTTTTTATTTTTGTTAAGTAGCATCATTTAGTTTATAATAATCCATTTGTTACAAAAATAGTAGAGACAGCTTCTTGTTTGTAAAAAATAATGGGTCTCATTCATGAAAAATGATTGAGCCAGTTGGACCCAATGACATCTTTTAAAGATTTGACTATGTGGACTCAGGTATCATATAAGACCGATCATACACCGTAAAATATATAAGATATGAAATCATAAAATTGTTTTCATTTTTCCATTTCTTAGCCCATATAAATAAATAAGCAATTATTGTCGATCAATAAGCTCAAGATTCTTGAATTTTTGGTTCATTTTATTAGATGACTTGTAACAGGCGGAACTTTTTTAATAGTGTATCATCTTTTCAAAATTAAGTTAAGTACGTGTTTACTGGCAAAATTCTATTCAAAATATTATTTTTTTCGATTCATCAACATTTATTACAGTAAATGGTCTTAACGTATTTTTAGAAAAATTAGCTTGATTCCACAGGAAATCCCAGACCAGACAGACCAGTGATATGGCACGCACAACAATGCGATTATAATTTTTTGTTTCATAGAAATAGACTGGATGAGGATAAAACTAATTTTGTTCCGAGAATTGCGCTAGCTGTACTGTATAATGATCCTTTATACTTTTTCGTCGAGACAATTAGTACTAGATAATAATATGATTCTGCAAATTTGGCTATTTTTTTATCTAGTCAGCTCTGAGTTTATGATTTAGTGACTTAGAAGTAAAATTTGGAAATTATGCAAATTAATTATTTTTTGTTTTTCCACACTTTATGTTATGGTTGTCGTTGAATGTTAAAATTGATAAAATCTTAAAATTGATCCCTAAGTCATCTTCAAAGTTAATTCTAGAAATGTCCTTATAAAAAGCATTTTTCTTCTTACAACTTGTTCTCTCAGCTCCCAAGCATTTTAAAGTTGCTCATCTATGTTTTTGGGTGAGAAAAAAAAGTTACGAAAACATACTCGAGATTGTTGATACATAATCATACGTTTTAGTACATTAGTAACATTTTTGTTGCAAAATAAAATCCTAAAAAGTTGCTCTTGTTAAATTTTCAAAAACCTTATCTAACGTAATTTTTTCTATTTTGTACTGTATCTGCTAGAACTAATTCAACAATAAAGATACCAAGATACGGGATGAACTAAAACAACAGCTTTAGAGAAAAGATTGCATTATAAATAAAACAATAATAATAAAGTATATAAAGTAGGTACTACAAATGCTCAACTTGAACATTTATGTGTATGGCAAATCATTTATTGCCACCTTGACTAATAAAGCGTACGAATTATTTATTACATTGTCAATTAGTTTAATTTTTAATTACTACAAAACTTAATTCGAAATATAATTCCATGAGTGGGGTTATTCTTTCCTTGAATTTATATAATTGTAAGTTTCTTCCAAATATAACACAAATGCAATTATTAGATGATGATGATAGTTCCGGCATTCATGCAATCGTATTTTTTGGAATCACATAACACTCTCACTTTCAATATGTCTCAATACAAATACCAATTATATCCTTCTTAGTATTTTCATAATAATAACGCACAAGGTAATAGATATCAGGTTTAGTGTACTTTAGAAGCATTAAATCGTACATTTTATCAAGCCATAGTCTACATCTAAATATTGAATTATTGTCTAAGTTGGATATTGTTTTTTTTTTAATTTCAGGAAAGGTAAAAAAGGCCCTGATGGACTTGTGATATCCCCAGCAAGCAGTCATTTAGGAGTTTCAGCGACAATAACAAGCCAGTCTCAATACTCCGACTCTCATGCACACCAATCTAATATGAACGACTCGTTGACAGATAACTCACTAGCTTCCCCTCCAATCCCAATATATCATTCCAGGAAAAACACACAGGGAAAGCGATCAACCCAACCAGGAAGTAAACGGGGACAGAACACCAATTTATTGGAACGGCTTATTGCTGAGAATGCTAACGCAAATGCCATTGCCATCAGTGGTAGTACCCCTAGTAATAGTGGTACAGGTCATCATCACCATCTTCACCACCAACAGCAGCTACATCCACATCACAATTACCAAAGTTCTATGTCACCAGTTCGAGGGTCAGTTATGGACAGTCCAAATAGTCCAGCAGCATCAGCAGCGCTTCTTAGTCTTGTGCATGGTCATCAATATCATCATCACAATCACCATAATAATTCCAATGGGGGTGGAAGTAGCACCAGTAGCATTATTCAAAACAATCTTCAAGCAGGTGGTTCTTGTTTCCAACAACATGCCCACTCTTCAACTTACCCTAATGAGTTCATATCACCAATTCTTTACGCACATCACTACCCGGCAGCTGCCCCGTCTCGTGCTTAGATATCCACATGGGTCACCTGACCACGTTTTTCAACAACCTTGCTTATTATTACCTTCGTTATCTCAAGCTTGTACTAATACGTTAGTAAACAAACTTGCCAAAAAAATGCGAAACGGATTAGTAATAATATGATTTTCATTCACATCCAGTTTGTATCAGACAGCTTGTATTTAGTATATAGGTCTTTGCAGACAGCAAACAAACTAGAACCTTCTTATATTTTATGACTCATAAGATAATACAACAGCAGACCACTTATTTTTTACATTAAATTTTGTTTCTTTTATAATTCTACTATTCTATTCTATAAGCATTTCACATTTATCTCAATTCGGTATCGATCGTTGGCATGCATTTACAATAGAAGCTTTTCTTAACCCGTACACTTTTAGCTATAGATTCAAGTTGATTAAAAATATTCGGGAGAGTCACAAAGACTAGATTGTACATGGAAATAATGAACTAAATAACATGTTTTAAGTTTATGTAAGGTAACAATCAACATTTAATTTGTGTTCAAGCTTTAAGCCTAATATTTTTAACCCCATGGATTTAAACAGTTTACAGTGCTTTCAGCTACAATGGGTAGATTTACATTTAATAGATTCATATATTTACTAAAAGGCTTTAATAAAATTGGCTTCGGGCCAATTTTTGAAAAATCACGGGAAAATACTATTGTAAAGGTCATAATTATTACATAATAATAATTACGTAAAAGTTCGTTTTTAGAAGATATAAGAACAGATCGCCGTTGACGTATAATATAACCAATATTGATGCATGCTACACTATATATACTAACAATAACCTAACCTAACATAAGGGATTAAGCTTTTAAAGATATTCAATTTTATCCATTTTATTTTTAATATTTTACGCAAATGCAATATCATAAAAAGGTTATGAAATGACACTGAACTGTTCTATCAGACGATTGTAAAAAAGAGCTATATTGTAGTACCAGCTTCGTATTATTAATTAATTTATTCCACAAGAGATAGACACGTCCAAGTACTTTTTATGAATATCAGTCAGGTTCCAAAAGTAAAATAGCGTTATACCTTCTATGGTTAATGGATAAAAAATTTTAAAGAGGAAAAGCTATCAATCTTTGAACGGAGAAGTAATTAATGAATTCTGGATTCATACCAACAAGCTTTTGGCTTTACACGCTTACAATACTAATCTTTGTTTCATTTTTCATTAAAGTATATTTATTATGTTAATAAGGTACTCGTGTACGTCTATGTATAGGTCTATAGATTTAATCTTGTTGAGTCAAGATTAACAAGATAGTTCGATTAGGCATTAATGTTACAAAGTAATTTTGGGAAATTAGTTAAACATAATGATTGTAAAAAAAGCATTTAAGGAATGGGATGGGCACATCGTCCTTGGGAGCCTACCTACATCTATTCTTAATTAGGCGACTGTCTTCTGTTTTATTCCTATGTTTAATATATTATATTCAAATAAAATATGTTTTCGATTAGGGATATAAATATATTGTAATAATATAGTATGTCTAGTCTAATGCAATATTTTTGACTATCATTACTTAATTGAAGTTGTACTTGTAATTATGTACTTTAGTTGACATTTTATAACGCAGGGTGTCCCATTCATATATATAGTAGAGAATATTTTAAAGCTTAAATGTAATTTTGTAAAAACATATGTAATCTTTATTTAATATTTGGTAATTATTATTTCATGATCGAAAGTAACATGCGGGGACAATTTAGAGCAAAACCACTCTTGGTTTTAAGTCAAATTATGAAACTGATCCAGTTCGAGGAAAGAAAAGTGATAGGGATTATATTACTGTGATTTATGTATAATTTTGTATTTTTTTAAAACATTTTGATTGAAATTCTTTCAAATTATGAAATGATTTACATGCATAGCAATAGTCTACTTTCGTAACTTGCGCATAAAAGGCTTTGAATTAAAGGAAAATATTTTAAATTTAATTGTTTTAAAAAATAAACTGATTAACGCAATATAGCGATGGGTGAAACCTCCGAGTTTGTCTGTCTGTCTGTTTTTAAATTTCCAAAAATTTTAAAATTTCTGAAATTTTTGATTTTTTTTTAATTTTTTGAAATTTCTGAAATTTTTTAAATTTTTTTGAATTTTTTGAAATTTTTGAAATTTTTTTGAATTTTTTGAAATTTCTGAATTTTTTTTGAAATTTTTGAAATTTCTGAAATTTTTGAAGTTTTTTTGAATTTTTGAAATTTTTTTGAAATTTCTGAAATTTTTGAAATTTTTTTGGGTTTTTATAAATTTCGACAGTGCAGTTAAAAAGCTTAGGTCAAGAGCTTTCTAATGATACCCCATATGCATTTATTATAATATTATAAATTTGAGTGACCTAGGTCATGACCCTGAAGGAGTGGTCAGATTTGACCCATTAACGAACTTGACCTTCCTTTTGACCT
>JAQGAA010001990.1:0-13858 GCA_034696425.1 Isotoma viridis | reverse complement strand
CCAAAACCAAATCCAAAACCAAAACCAAAACCAAAACCAAATCCAAAACCAAATCCAATTCCAATTCCAAAACCAAATCCAAATCCAAATACGTTTTTCAAGGAACAATATTCCAAAACCAAATCCAATTCCATTTCCAAAGTATTGGCATTAATCACGCCCCATAGAGGTAGAAGTAGTAGGGGTACGTAGTAGAAATTCTTTAAAAAGAAGGATGCACGACATTAGCTATGACATGGTATCATTTCCATGGGGCATTAGGCGAAGTAATAAATGAGCAAAGCAAATCTTTACATTCTTCTCTATTTTTTGCGAAGCAAAAAGAAGTCACAAAGAAGATTTATAGCCGTAGGAAAAAGTAAGTTCAACGTGACGTGTCACAAAAAACGTTTCATGAAATATTTCCAAATGGCTGATAATAATAATCGTCCATACTTTAGCATATAAGCTAAAAAGAGATTTTCTAAGAAGCAAAACCCAATAATATACCAAGCTTTCCTTCTAAGTAATCTCCTTTTGAAAAACTCTAGTAAACGATTAAATTGCTTTAGATCTAGACCAGAATATGTACTAGATGATGATGATAATAATGATGATAATAACTCTAAGTGATAACCATAGTCGGGCTTAAAATACATTTTCTAGTTCAAACCCTAATTACCCTTTTTTAGGCCATGAACATCCTTATATTGTTATATAAATATGTGTAAACTATGGTAATGAATGTCATTACGGTAGAATAGAAATTGGATGCAGGATTTAGGTAGTTACTGAAAATTACATTGCCAAGATTTTCTGTGTATGCATATCATATAGCAGTATTATGCAGTTATTTCCAGTTAAAAGGAAAACGATTGAAATTTGTATTGCTTTCATTATATTTTCAGATAAAATGTCCCGAATGTCGTGCAGAACACAGGGTTGGCTACCAAGTAAGTTTCCTATGCATAGTTAATTGAAATTACATCAAATCACATGCAGACTATGATGCGTCACATTTACTTGAAACTGTACCTAAACTTACGACTTCAATTAAGTTGCATGTCCTCCAGCTTGTCTATATTTTTTCCAAGATTTTCCTTTCAAACATCTCATTTCATATAATGTTATGTAAAACGTAGCATTTAAAAAAATAATTTATGCAATATTTGTAATATCAGTAATAATAAGTTGATGAAAAAAAATGTCTTTCTGTCTTCACTAAAATTTATTAGGTATTTGTCTGAATATTTAACAACCTTAGGCAATGTGTGATGTAATATAAGTAAAAATAGTTAATACTGATGATGATGGAATTTTTTTGCAATGTAAGCCAGATTAATTAATTTTTTGAATGTACAGAGAGAATTGAAAGTTGATGCATGATGGTGAAAGGTGAAAAATGATTATTTTTCTCGGGATATTTCTTAATTTATATATTACATGTAACCCCCACAGGGAGTGTCAGCTTTCCCTACAAACGTGACATTGCAAAGGTTTCTGGAATTGCATATTGATATAACGGGGGAAATTCCGGATCCATTTTCGAACCAAGTAATGGAAAGATGCCAGATTTGCAGCGAGAAATCATACTGCAACTTATGTGCTCATTGTGACAAAAAAGTATGTGGAGACTGCAAGGACGCTCATATCGATGTGCTCAAACGAGAGATCCAAAGAATTACTAATCAAGTAAAACGGGTATTAGGAAGGTTAGAGGATGCTGTTTGCACAGTAGAGAAAAATACTATGCATCTTCAAACGAATAGTATCAGTGTGATAGAAGAAATCGATGATGTTTACAGGTAAAAACATTTTCAAGTTTCTGCAAACTCTTTAACATCAGAGTTCGATCAAAAATTTTAATGCTTACTTTACTAATGTAAAAGTTAGTGAAAGCAACATGCAGTTGACGGGAAGGTAGATTAGGTATCTGAATAATGGCTTTCTGAATATGTTTTCAACTCTTGAAAAGAGGAAAGTCGAAAGTGGCTTTCACTTGTAGAGAGAGAGAGAGGGGGGAGAGAGGTTGAATGCTTTCATGAATAGATTCAAAGTCAACATCAATTCAAGCAACTTCACATTAAAGTCCGATGCTCAATGCTATTTATGTTCAAGTTGAAATGTTTATGATGAGTATGTATTATAATATTTAAACGAGAATGATGATGCTTTATGCATTGCACTCATTGAATCTGCGATTGATGATTATGAAAAGAAGAGAAGCTTGGTTTCGGATTCATAGGAGCCCCTTTTCATCCTGAATATCATTGACATGTTTTCAGTTATGAATTTTGTTAAAAAATAACGAGCTCATTTTCAAGGAAATGAGGTGCCTAGTAGTGCCTATTAGGTATGTATCTGACATTTTGTGCTTTAAATTTTTCAGACGGCTATCAAAGGCTTTAAAGGATCGGGCGGAGTACTTAAAACACGAGGTAGAACGGTACCTAGGAAATGAAATCAAGCAATTGACAACATTTCGTTCAAATCTGGAACAAGAAGTGGCTAATATTCACTCAAACTGTGAGTTAGTAGAGAAATATATGGTAAATGATAATGGAATCCCAATGACCTGGCAAGATAATGAGCTCATGGACGCTAAAGACGTTTTTCTAAAGACCATGGAATTCATCCGTAATTTTGAGTATGAGCCGGGTGATTATGGAAGAAGGATAAAATTTTCAATGAATCAAGATCCAAATACACTTACAGCAAATTTGGCAACTTTTGGTGATGTAAATCTTCCAGCTGTCAGCCAACCACAGAATTTAGGGGTTTCAAACAATGGGAACCAACCTGGCCATGGAAATTCATTACAAACTCCAGGTCAAGGATCTGCATTAATGCGTAGTAAATCTGACCATAGATTAACAACTCAGTTTAGAAACATGCAAGATGATGATGAATGCTCCGGTAGCTATGGGTCATCAGGGAGAAAGTTCGGAGAGCCAAGGCCTATTCGAGCATATGGTCAAGATGATGATTCATGTGGGGGTGACCGGAAAACTCGATTTCGATCTCGATTCACTCGTCATTTGGAAAGTTCATTTGAAGAACCGGAACCTCAACAGGGTAGCCGCGTGAGATTTGAAGCCCCACCAAAAGAAAGAGAAAGGGTATTAGATACTGATGATGTGAGCAAGGGACCTATGAGTGGTATAGCAAGGCTTTCAGATAGTCCCAGGGTAATTTTACGAATTGCTGAGACCGAGAGACCAAAGAAACCTTCCCCCCCAAATCCAGTAGTAGTTCAACAAGCTCCGGCGGTAGTGCAAAAAGTCACAGCCCCTGCCAGTGCAGCCCCTTGGAGGACAACATCACGACAAATGAGTGAAGATGATGAGATTGCCAAACAGAAAAAACAGAACAAGCTGGAAGAAAAAGCTGCAAGTGCAAAAAGACAGACTTCTAATGAGCCAAAAACTCCAAGTTATACGGAGGCTGAACATCCTTCCGAAGTCTCTTCGCAAACTACCCAACAACAGCAGGAGACAGCACAATCAAGAGTTAGGAAATTATCACCAGATAGGTTTCCAAAAAAGAGATCAGAATCAGAAGATAGTGGGAGTACCAGTGAGTCAGCAACTAGCTCAGGATCTGTTGGAACAGGTTAGTAAAATAAAAAAATGAGCATTTTTTACACTAGACATTTTCGAAAGATTCTCGTTTATATAGTTCCTTGTTACTGCTTTTCAGCCCTTGATCTATTTTATCCTAAAGGCTTACTTGTCTTGTGTTTTCACAAGTTTTTATTACAGTTAATAATTTGGACCGAGTTTAGTACTATTAGTGCTATAGCCTTTCATTTGACTCAAACTCAGTTGATGGCTATATAGGTTGAGTTTACTCGCTTTTATATGTGTCATGGGCTTGCTTTTTTGATACTTCTTGTGACTTCTGGCTGCTGGCTTGTGGCAATGGTACTGGCAATGCTAGTATGACATGTGGATGAGTAAAAAACTGTTAAAAAGTGATGGAAATGATAAGGAAAGGGAAAATACGCTCTTCGTCATGCCATCATGCCCCTGCTACTGTTAATCTATAGGCATGATGAACTGCATGTGAAAGCCAATAATATGACACGTACGTACATGATATAGGTCAGAGCTGCAGTGCAAATAAGAGATGAGTCTTATTTTTTCTGTCTTGAAACTCTTGACGTCTTGCCTTATTATGACTATGATTGTGTACATGTACAACTAAACTTGCAAATTTAAGAACGGATGTCTAGGCATTAGTAAAGTAATCCATACTAGTATGTATGTTTGATTATAATTTAAGCAAACTTTATGAGTTGCTGTATTATGTACTGCTTTTTCTTTTCTTGTGTATACATAGATGTTCCAAACCTTCTGTAAACCAGCAGCTTACTATTTAATTTAAAATAAAAATGAGTATCAAGTGTTCAGTTAGTATATTTAACAGCTTAAGTAAGAGTAAACAGCATAGCATAGCATGACGGCAGAAAATTGGCATTAAATTCAGGAACTGGCAACGATAGCGATAGTAATTTAAGTAAAGAGCTCAGTCAGTTATGGTGATGGCAGTTAAGTTGGATAGAGATAGGGAGACGAGATAACTTGAGATAGGACGGAATTATGGCACATATGCTACGTTAAGGTAGATAATAATATTAGTCCATAATAATATTGTTAGTATCAGTGGTGGTTGTATTAGAACACAAGCACACCTATTCTAGATGATATAACATCTTCCCCCAAAACTATGGAACCATCCAAACTCAACATTAAATTATTTTACTTTTACGTTACTTTCACTTTCACTCATGAGAGCACAGCAGCAGCATTGTAAATTTTAGAAATAGCACAAAGTGCCAGCAGGTCACGAAATTCCATCTAATATTGTCTTTGCTTTTTCCCTAATGGTGCAGCAGGGGAGGAAAGTCAACCTCAGTGAGTTTCATAATAACACTTTATTCTTGTACCCTGTCGTCCCTGATGTCCCTATTTTCATCAACCAGCTCTACGTTTAAATCCCAATGATCCAAGCTTTATGCTTTTGAACCGTAACGAAACCTTACATACACAATGCAGGGAAGGAATGTGAAAGTCTATTGACTGAGCTGCTTGCTTTCTCTTCTTCCCGTGCGTGTAGTTATTCCTTATTCAGTAAACTTAAGTCGGAAGCCTTGTGTACCCTAGCCAACTATCTATCGCATCTGTAGGGCATTGTTTTCAAATGTAATAAAAACATTGAATGCATACACACATGCTCTAAAACCATGGCTGGTCATATCTGAATCACCATGTTGTAATGGAGTACACGAAATGAATGAGATGACGTAGTAAAGAGTTGTATGAAACATACATATTTAAGCCCTTAGGATGTGACAATAGCACATTCAGAGATTATTTGAGTTTCCATCAACATCAACAGTACCAGCAACATCCTGCGTTATTACTGATTCCCTTTGTAGAAGGGGTGTATTATATTAACTGACGCTGCATACAAAATAAAGCTTAGAAAAATACGTCTCTCTCTTAAGTCTAAAAGAACAACTGCTGCGGACTTTATGAATATGAAAAAATAATAATGTTTTCTCACTTCTTTTACTAATTTAAATTATGTAGATACCCCGCCCCTACTTCATGACAACACCAACTCCAACACCACCATTAAAGCTTTCTCCGGCTTTCACTATTCTTGTAGCACAGAAAAGAATACATGAAATTCACACAAGGTTGCATTTTGCATATTATTCATCAAAACAACATGTTTTTGTTGATATAATTGAGGAAACGAGTTTCACATTGCATCACCATATTCCGTCTCTTTCCATATACATTAATTCGCTTGTTTGAGTCTTGGTTGTGAAATTGAAATGCATTATATTATGCCTTGTATCCCATTTTCTGATTGAGTGTAATGCACATTACTTTTGTCCTTTGTTGAAACTGTCTCGTCTTCTTATCCATTTCTGTCTTTCTGTCTGTTATGTCTGCAGACCCTGAACACAAACGACTACTATAAATTATGATATATCTGCGTAGCATGTACATGCATACATGAGGATGCTCCAGTATCTCCAGTGTGCAGTGAAGATTTTCATCCACCCTACAGTATCCAGCTTCCAGATTTCACTAATTGCTTAGTGTCTATCAAACGCTTAGTGTAAATTGTAAAATCCATAGCCTTAGGACGCACAGACAGACACAGAGAATACTTTATGCTGCCTGTTTAAGCAACATTCCACAAAGGATCCCTTCTTCAAAAGAGCCCCAGCCTCAGACAAAACAAGTAATGTAATCCATTCAGCTAAGCTAGTTATTCCGGTTGTTTAACCTCAAAATGTATATTACATTATCATAGGAGTATTCAGAAGTAGACAGACACATCACACATGCACACACAAACCCGTATCGCATTTTACACATCCATCCCTTGCCTACCACACACAGCCATCAGCGTCATTTTCCACGACTTTCACAAGAAACTTCAAGACAAAGACACAAAGATATGAGACTAAATTATAAATTGTAATGAACAACTACACACTAGACATGATGTTATTATAAGCCTTGTTCTTTTATGAAACTTTAAATCTTCTCTCTTTCTCTTTCATTCAGTCTTTCAGGATGATTATGTATGTGTAGTAAGTTGCCCATGTATTTTATTGCTTACCTGCATCAGCTTCTATCCAGCATGCACCCTTTTTGTACACGTAAATGGTAATACATTTGTAGGAGCTCTGTTTTCAATAGAGGATGTGAAGCAACGCTTCATGAACAAAACGGACGGCCCAACGACCACTGGTTCCCAACGAAAGGACAGCACTAGCTCTGTGGCAAGCTCAACAACCGGGGGTGGTAGATCAGGATCTGCTGGAACTAGATATCAAAACCGATATATGAGTTCGACAAAAACACCAGATAAAAAAGTTGAGGCTGCTAAAGAAGAAGACGAAGAAGAATCGAGTGAAAGTGAAACATCTGAAAGTGAAAGCGAGGAAGAAGAATCAGACTCTTCACCACCAGCCCCACCAGTTGTTACAAAGAAAGCCCCAGAAGTGACCAAGACACCAGCAAAAATGGAAAAAACAGATATTGGAGCCTTATTAGCCCGAAGTGCCAATGCTAGAGAAAAGGATCGAGAGTCTTTGGCAGCAGTCGCAGCTAACTCTGCTGCTCCTTCATCTTCTTCGCCATCTTCGTATACCCCTAGGTCAAGACGTGTTTCAGATGAACCCCCAGCACCAACACCCCCTGCATCAACTATAAGTTCTTACAGAAGAACTAACAGAGTGACATCCCCTCCTAGTAGGGAAACGGAAGCACCTCCGTCAAGATATGGAGGAAGCACAACCACATCAAACTCAACTTCCGGTGTCGGTAGCTCAAGGTAAGTTCCCATTTGAGTGAATTGAAAAGTTTGAGTGTAAAAGGAGAAAGCATATCCATATAAATAAGATTATGACATTATGAGTCGTTGGCTCCATTCACTAATAAATTCCTATCACTACTTCGTACTTCTTTAAGTGAGCTCGTACTTTAGAGTATGGACTAGCCCTCTTGAGGTGATTATAAATATACATTTTAGAAGAGCAGTAGTAGGTTATCCATTGACTTACCCTATATAACATACTTTTAGTCAGTGATGGAAAAAAAACTGCTTAATTCGTTCCATGACATTTCTATAAGTAGCTAAAAACAGTCAGCCTACTGAAGGTACCTAAGTAGGTATATAGTAACGGAAGTAGGAGTGACTAGTGACTCTTGAAGTTTAAGTACCCACGCACGTATGTGGAAGTTAAATTGAATCTTCTGACACTCATATAAGGTTACGTTGCTATATGTGGCTTACCTTACATCGACTTGAGTGGGCATTTTATCAAATAGAGAAAGGTACAGAGTACAGTCCAACTATCGACTGCGTAATACAATATAACATTTTTGTGGCCTTCCTACACTCGATTGACCGCATTCACTTTCGGTTTCCATACATTTATATACATCCCAGACTACCGAGACCTAACCAAGTTTCTACTAACCACAAGCACTCGAATTGGATGGAATCAATTTATTGGCCTTTTTGGTTGCTTTTTAGTTGAGCAAAAAGTGTGATAAATTGGTTGTAATTAGGTACCCGAGCTCGTACACATCAAATTCGGATTACACGCCCAGTGGACTGAGCCGAAGTCGGACAGGGACATCGTTGTATTCAGCCCCAACGACAGACGACTCTAGCTCGAGATACTCATCAGGTCTAGCCAGCAAATACTTGAATCGGTCTCGTCACAATTTTGATGTAGATGACCATCCGTCACCCTCCGCCTCTACGAGATATGGTTCGTCAACCTCTTCGCCATCTGCTTCAAGTGCGCCTCTAACTAGAAGGAGTTACCTGAGCAAAAGTAAGTTTATTCTTGAGCAACCTAACTATACTAGTGTGTTTTTCTGCTGTGGTCTATAGACGGGTCGGAAAACGAATCTCCTAAATCAAGTAGACTGACAAGCCTCCGGGATAGACGAGCTAAAATAAATCGTAGTAAATCTTCACACGATGTTTTGGGTGGAATCGATTTCAATAAGGATGATGAAGAAGAAGTGCCAGAGAGTCCGGGTAGAGCCCCATACTCCTCTAATTACCAAAGAAGAAAATCAACGGTAGGTCCTGTGGATCCAGATTACAAGGTCCCATCTTCGGATGAAAGTACAAGTCTGAGTTCCTGGGCACGGTACTTGAAAAATAAGTATGGGAAAGATCGTCAACAACCACCGGCGAGCCAACGATCTCCCGTGGAAGAATTGCCCAAGTTTAATTTTTCAACGAATCCTTACATGAATAAGAAAAGACTGCACTTTAAGTTTGGGAGCCGTGGCTCTGATCCAGGGTATTTTACTTGGCCAAGGGGAATTTCATCTGGCCCTGATGGCCAAATTGTTGTTGCTGATTCATCAAATCACAGAATTCAGGTGTTCCAACCGGATGGAACGTTTGTCAAAGAGTTTGGCCAATATGGAAACAGTGAAGGGGAATTTGATTGCTTGGCAGGGGTTGCTGTAAACAGAATTGGTCAGTTTATCGTCAGTGATAGATATAATCACAGAATCCAGGTTTTTGATCCCTCTGGCAGATTTCTCCGTTCGTTTGGAAGTCAAGGATCAACTGATGGAAAATTTAACTATCCTTGGGGGGTAGCTACAGACGCATTGGGTTTCATCTATGTTTGTGACAAAGAGAATCATAGAATACAAGTTTTCCAAAGTGATGGAACATTTGTTGGAAAGTTCGGTACTATGGGCTCTAAAGTTGGAGAGCTGGAACATCCTCATTATATAGCTGTCACCTCGACGAATAAAGTTATCGTTACTGATACGAATAATCACAGAATCAGCATTTACGATGTGAACGGAAGGGTTTTGTCCACTATCGGATCTGAAGGCTCGGAAGATGGACAGTTTAAATTACCAAGGTAGTTTTCTGAAAGTTTTGAAGCTATAGAATTCGTAATGCCATAATTGGGAGAAGAATAGAGAAAGTTGAAAGAAGTCTGTCTGTTTCTGTTCTGTTGGATAAGAAGAGAGCGTTTGCCAATTTTTGTTGATTTTTGTCTGTCTTTTTTTTCTTCTTACATACAAACAATATTTAGTTCATCATTCATTACAATAACTCTTTTTACTTCAATTAAAAGAGAAATCCACCACATACTACTCGTAACGTAATAGGTACAAAAATAACACAAGCCCAAAACATTTTTTTATTGAAAACTCAAGGGCAATGCTAGAATCTCAAAAAAAGCAGATGCAGTAGTAGTTAATCAATTTTTGCAAGACTACTACTGCTGGGCAATAATAATAGTATGGGCAATCTATCATGATGATGATGTTTCTACAATAATACGTTTATACTTATAATATGGGAAAAGAAAAATCACCCCAATTAAATGTACGAATTCTTGTTGTTAAAAACCGATGAAAACTGCCAAACGTTCTTTTCCTTTGTTAGTTGCTGAGTTGATTGTGTGTGTTACGATTTCTATTTATATCTAGAGAGTAAAAGAATTAGCAGTAGGGGAAAGTTGGAAGTTGGGAGTTTTGGCTACAAAACTACTTCTGCTACTACTACTTACTACGACTACTACGACTGTAAGGTAAACTTTCTCTTTTTTCTCTTTTATACAGGGGCTTGGCCGTAGACGAGGCTGGTGTAATCATAGTTGGAGACTCAGGAAATAATCGCATAGTTATTTTGAGTCCAGGTTTGTCATGATTTTAATTAATTTTTGTTTATCTTTATTCTTGTTGTTGACTTGTCTCCACTTTTCCTTACTTTTACTCTGTTACTCCTATTAAATATTATGTAGCTTTTATTTTCCATGTTATGCACTTGTAGCCATGCATGAAAAAAACAATTGGCATGTGCATGCATAATATTTTTATTCGGTGGATCTACCGAAAATTATAATGCTACTGATTTTTTTGGCAGATGGAACATTTTTGCGCTCGTTTGGATCTTGGGGAAGTGGAGATGGTGAATTCAAAGGGATGGAAGGAGTTGCTGTAACTCCTAATGGAAATATTCTGGTGTGTGATCGAGAAAATCATCGGGTGCAAGTGTTCTAGTGATAATACTATCATCCTACTTCTTCTACTATATCATAAGCCTTAATACGTAATAGCCTTCATAAATTATAATATTTATCTTGGTATTAATTACGATGTTAAGTAAGCATGTATTACTTTCCTTTTATCTTTATTAGTTGTAATAATAATTAGTAAACTATACTATATGCTACTGTGCTTTTTCCGATTTGTCTTTTTTGTTTCTACTTTATCTTCTGTGTCTCAGTAAGAACTTTTCTCTCGGAAAAAACATAATAATATTCAAACTTGAACTGATGTGAATAAACGAATATAATATTAAAATGTTATTTAAAAATGAGAAAACTTTTATACTGAATAACTTTTATTCTTCAGATCCGCTTTGACATCATCATCTGTATGTTTTTTTTCAGACAAGTTGGAATTGTCGGAGGTTGCACTGCAAACAAATCGTAATATTTTATTGGAAAGAGTAAACATAAAAAGAAAATGAAAAAAAAACGCAAGTTGAAATGATGTTTCCATCTGCAGTTCATATTTTTACAATATTAGAATAAGTTTTCATATTGCATATATACATCATATAGCAACTGCGACTATGGTTCAGTCCAAAAGACCAGATGACATTGATAGATTCTAACTCAATGCTGACGCAATTGGATCTGATGCCATTGATATTTTTGAATATGGTATGATGCCATATGTGTATATATCTTATTGTAAAAAACCCTACTTGTACTTTTTCATGGGATAAAAGTAGGGAACAATATTTCGTACATGGGTTTTTATAATCATGTGATTCAACTTGGTATTTTTATTATTACATTTCTGATATTTTTTGGCACAACTATCATCCGTAAACGTGATCATGATCTCGAAGACCAGATTTTGTATAATGTTTAAACAAAGAAAGTTGTTAAAATTGTGATCCTAAAAATATTAATAGGGAATAAATCCAGAATTGTACTAGAGGATGTAACCAACCAATGCCATAAAATGTTACACTCATAATGAAAATCCCAATTTGAATCAAAAGTGACAATGCACTAGGTTGGCAACAAGTTGCACTTGAGATTTGGAAAACGAATTTACTAGAGAAGGACAAGGAATGCTCCCAGGTGCCACGGTTTTTCAATTTTATTGCAAGTCTACCCTAATTCCACGAGGATTTAATTTCATCCTTTTTCCTGTATATATGTTATACACTTTGTAATGTAATGTTACTACAAACCATGAAACACTTCCACTTCCTTTGGTTTAGCAATCATACTCGTTCGTAGTAACAGTAAGTCGAATAGAAAAGTTGCAGTGGAAAGCAATCAGTACAACTGTCGAGTGAAAGTTCTCTGGTCGTGTTCATTGCACTGTACAGAATATGGTTGGTGGTAGCTGATGTGCAAGCACAGGGTTTGGGTACATGGTACAGTTGACTTTGTAA
Source organism: Isotoma viridis (assembly GCA_034696425.1). Lineage (NCBI taxonomy): Eukaryota > Metazoa > Arthropoda > Collembola > Entomobryomorpha > Isotomidae > Isotoma > Isotoma viridis. The sequence continues at coordinate 1,876 of JAQGAA010001990.1, read as the reverse complement.
CTTTTGGACAACATTTGATATTCTACTTTTATACTACACGGTGAGTTTAACTATAATGCAAAAACTATCATTACGCTCTAACTTGTGCTCTTGGTAAGCCTTTTGGAATGGAATTTTAAAGTCATAAGTACTAGACAGACTGATATGGAGATATCATGCATGGCATCTACTTATGTCTGCATGGATGTTAGAGAAACCTGATGACTTGATATGGAAAACAATGCGTTTTTTGGTTGGTGGTATACCGTCAACTAGTGTTTTGAGACGAAGATAGAGGATGGAAATAGAAGTGTCTTAAGACTTACTGCCTTTTCAGTAAAATCTCTCTCTCTCTGCCCGGACAACTGCTTGCCATGCAAGTGTTTGACTATACTACTACTTTCTTCTTTCTACTCTCCTTGATCCTGTGAACTTAAGCCCTTTCACTCCTACTAAGTAAAATAATGTCAGAAAATAAATGACTTTCCTTGAATAAAGTGACGTAGCTTTAAATTTCCTCATGTTTCAAATCACTATACGCACTGTATACTGAATTGTAGTATATATAGTTGATATAAGCAGTTTTTTAAGCTTTCTTCTTAACTTCGTAAGAGTATTGCTTACAAGAGAATGAATTAATTTTTCTGAAAAAAAGAATTATGGTAATACTCTGAAGATCGTAGATACATATTGTATTACATAGCCACATTTTGTTCAGGATGTTTTTATTCCTCATTCGATATTTAATCCTAAGAAATGAGAATTACAAAACAAATTACTACAGAAAAAATTATTAAAGTTTCCAAAAATTCTCTGTTTGCCCCACATTAGCCAGTTTCACTTTTTAATCTGGTTTTTATTAGATTGTAATAATTATACCTGTATACTGCCAAAAACAGATAAAATATTTCATGATTTTTCAAGTATTAGAAGCAGTGGAAAAGTCACAAGTTTTTTAATTGCAGTCAATTGAAATCAGTATTTAATCGCCTGACAATAGTCAATATGGCAGTGATTTGCTGTCAGATTCTGATTCAATTATTAACTTGCTATGATTACCAAGAAGTTGTTCGTTACCTTGAAGGTAAGGCATCAGCAGACAGAGGAACAATGATCTAATAAGTAGTTCTGTAACTTTTTGCTGATTTATATCTATGAGTAAATAAGTTTAATTAGAATTCTAATAATTCTTTATCTCTCTCTCTGTGTCTCTCGTCCCGGCCTATTTACCAAGCCACTTTACTGAAAGATCATTTTTGATTTGATTCCAACCAACCAATTTCGTACTACTTTTAGAGTTAAAATGAAGTACAACAAGGAGAAAGTTCGTTGCTGAGTTTAAGTAAAAGAGCAATCATGGAGTTTGAGTATAATCAGACTATAGATTATACCCTGGACTGGAGCCTAGGCAGAAAGTTAAGTACATAGATACATTCTAACATACTAGAGTACTAAGTTTTCCCAGCAATTCATCCGTAAAAGACACGACTTTTATTAAAATTAGCCTCGAAGTTAAGTTTAATGGGTATTATTAAGGAAGTTAATGCGTATTAGGTAAAACTTTCAATTGCATTGATCGAAAACTAATTTCAATACAAAAGAACAGTATTATCGTTTTATTGCAGAAGTTTCAATTTATGCAGAGTAAGACTAGTTGTTTTAAAGGATGTATTGGTCCATATGCGGAGATTTTAGAAATCGAGATTGAATTAGACCTGGACCTACATACCCTTAAAAGGGAACTGTAATAACAATCAATAGAAGTTACATATGCACTACAGTTAAAATGCGTCAAGTATATCATATGCATGATGTAATACATACTACCCACGAAATTCTATGGAATGATGCAGGCATAATATCTAAGGAATCCAATTCTCGAGTAAGAAAAACCGAA
>JAQGAA010001989.1:0-13859 GCA_034696425.1 Isotoma viridis | reverse complement strand
GATAGGACCCCAAGAGTATATGTACCAAGTTTGAAGTCAATCGGTTAAAGCGTTCGAAAGTTATCGTGCTCACGGACAGACGGACAGACGGACAGACGGCTCGAACGTTCACATAAAGTGCTTTCGCTTCGCTTTCGCACTTAATAATTGTGCGGAAATGAAGCGGAATGAAGATGCTAATGCATAATCGATAATTCTCAACACTTTTTCATCAAACATTCCAAACACATTCCGCAAATTCCAACACTTTAATTAACTAAATATTATTACACTATTTTATTTGCAAGGAATTTCATCCACATTTAAACTCTCACTTGCTCAACTTCATTTGCAAACTAATCACAAAACTTGTATAATTAGTGTGTTTAACATTAGGAGATAGGGGGGTTTCACATTGCAAGGATAGGAGTTAGATTTCTGGAAAACCTTGAAACCCACAAAAAAGATGGCAACTTTCCTTTCTTAATTAGATGCTAATAAACTTGAACAAAGTTGGCAACTCTTACTGGGATTTTAATGAAATTTGGGAGAGTTTGGCTAGTCTCAAGGCTAACATTTTACCCGGTTTTTAAGTTAAACTTTGACCCTTAAGCATCCCATCAATTGTCTTTTATTATTTTGTATTTTGTTTACTTTTCTAAGACTTTTTGTTTAGATTTTGAGTGAGTTATTTGTAGTGAAAAATGGTTTGATGTTTTCAGTAGGAGGAGTGGGAATTTGAGAGAAAGAAAGTGTGTCTTTGGTGTATTGTCAATTGAGTGTATTGAGCGTATGTTCTAAGCTATAGGAGGCACTTTCTCTCATTTTTTAATGTTGCTATAGTGGATATAGCTGGTGGTGGTGGGGGTCCCACACAAGAAACAAACTCTCTTTAGACTTTTTTATATTCATAAATCATGGACTCCCTTTTCCCCTCCCTTGAGAGTCCCATCAACTACCAACAGGTCAACTTCATTTTTCATATCCTTTATTCTCAGTCTTGCTAATATTTCCAATTTCCAATGCATTTTCCCATATACTACTGGGAAAATGGGTGTGGTGGGACAGGTTGAGAAGGGAAAACCATCTTTCGCCATTGGTGGAAAAATGTCACTTCCCACTTTCTCACAACGGTGGTAGCCAAGTGGGATTTTGGGAGTTTTCCCAGTGGGAAAATCTCGTTTGAAGTGTACTTTGTGTTGTTTCTAGACGATCCTTTGTTAATTCTGAGTTTCTGCATATGTTTCCATTGAGATTGAGACAAGTGTAGCCGAGTGTGTGTGTGGCTATTGATTACTTTTGTGGAAACTGCCACATCCACTTTCATTCCTTATACATTATAAGAAACACGAACAAATCCAAACACTCAAAAATACACTCTTAATTATTTCTGAGCACTTTCTCTATTCATTTTTATTTAATTATAGCACGTGTCTTGCATCATCATTGTTTCTAATTTACTTACATCAACTAAACTCTAACTGGAAGCTAAAAGAACAAATGTCTTCTTAAACTCAAATGTCATAACTTTAAAAAAGCTGTTAGAAACTTTACAGGACTTTCCTTTCTTAATTTTTGGAAACTTTTTAGAATAGAGAAAGTGGTTTTTAGCGGAGCGTGCATAAAATGTGAACATTTCATTCTTTATCTTTTTCAGGGATGAGTGCACACACACAAAAGAAACTCTTTTATTCTTATAATCCTTTATTGCATTTACATCAATTTAGATATTCTGTAAGTTAATATTATGACGAGAGTTAGGTTGAAAATGCTTTGGTACTTTTGACCTTAGAATAGGACGCTTATAATGGAGATTGAGGGTCAAAGGTTGAACAGTATATGGCCTGAATGCTGTGAGAGAGACAGCGTAAAATCAACGTAGTAAAATGATAGTTTGTGAATGAATGAATCCATTAATAAAAGGGTATATAATTTAATGAGAGATAGTAAATGAGGTTTAATAGTGAATTATATTAATTCAGAGCTGAGAAAGAGGATTTAATTTATTAGATAAATAAAAATATCCTAAGCGGGGATTAAGATACCCGCATTATTCTCCCTTCCCACACTCACAAATACAAGTAAATTCTCTCTCATTTCCATTGCTTTCACTATAAGAGAAACTTGTAGTAAATGTGTGAATAATTTATGAATGAGCCTTGCTTGAGGGGGAATTCGGAGAGTATGAAAGGTTTCTCAAGGACGACTCTTTCTCTTCAATAAAAAAGAAATGAATAAGTGGGTGGGGTTTCAAGTGACTCTCCATCTCGCCCACTATATAACAATAATAACTATAAAAGACATTCTTTCAGAAAGGCTTCTCTTTTAACACGTGATTTATGAACATTTTCATTAGTTGTACACTTTAGAAAACTCCTTTCAAGTGCATCTCTTCAAAAGGATGACACACTTTCTTTGCTAAAACATTTCCCAAGATAATGTAAGAGTGGGACCTCCCATCATTCAAAATTCATATTCATTTACAAGTTACAAATTAAAAAGAGTGAATTCCGCATTCCCTAAGGCCAATACAAAGCGTATGCATCACACACACAACACCAATAAACTTACAAACTTTACTATTTTAACACGAGCTTCAAAAATGAAAAATAACATTTCTCGAGGTTTATAAATATTTAAAAAATTAATTCTACGCTTTTTGAAGAAAATGAAAAATGAGGGACATGAGCCTTTGGGTGACAGGCAAATGAAATATCTTTCTTCTGGATGACTTGAAAATAAAATATGTAGTCCTTTTGGGATTAGTCACAAGTGAGCAAACAGAGATTTATAAACTCAAATTTAAAATTAGCTACCTTTTTTAAGGGCCATCAAATTGCAATTCCTCCTTCCGGTTTATCTGAACGCCATTGTTAATAATTTTTTTTAAATTAATTTTAATTTTCTGTTTCATTTTAAGGCCCAGCTTAGATCGTGAATGATTTAAATAAAATTAACTTTCATTTTTTAAGTTTTTACTTTAACGCGGCTTTTAAGGTTTCAACAATTTAAAAAAATATATATGAAGAATGAGAAAATGACAACTAATAATTTTTGAGGCCGTTAAATATTTATATTAAGTTAGATAATGCTTAATTTGCTAATTTATTTTTAAAAAAATTAGTTTTGAAATTTGTTTAGGTTGAGTTTGGAGTGCGGTGGTGGGAGTAAGAAGAAGGACTTATGATTGAGTGCGCATGCGCGTCAGTTAAATGAGGGATGAGGTGAGGAGTTTTTAAAGTTTTGTAGTGGGAGCGGGAAGGATGAACCAAGGACTGTTTATGCCTCCATATGAAGACTCGGAACACACCCACGGGATGGAACGCCACCACTACCGGTAGCAACCACACACACTCTTCTTCTAATCTCACACAGGTAATTAACACTTTTCATTTAATTGCATTCTAAATGCTTTTTGTGGACGTGTATGTTGTCTACGAGTCCGTTAAGTAACTATAATCTCAGACATGCTCGAAATTTTGGGCAAATGCAAAAGCTCACAATTGATCCAAATTCAAACTTAAAAAAAATGTAAAATTTTAAAAATTAAAAAAATATATTTTGATTTTTTTTTAAATTAAAAAAAAGAAAGGAAAATGTTTCACGTTCACTACATTCTCAAAGGAATTTACAATGATTTTTTTATTCATGATTTCATGGTTTATTTTATGCTATAATGCAACTTTCCATTACAGCTACTTGTTCGGCATAGAAGGCAAGAATAGCATCAAATCATTTGAAGTCATTGTTGCCAGTTAATTCCAATTGTGTTAAATCATTTGATTCGATTGTTGCCTTTAATTCCATTAAATCCATTAATTCCAGTCCAGTGGTCTGGATTTTTTGCTGAAAAAGTTTATTTGAGGAAACCTTGAAGGCGACTCTATTATTGTAGGCTTTTGATATGGGTGTAGCTAAATCTGTCTTGTGCCAAACCGAACGGAACTCTTTTCTTTTTGTACTTTGTAATCTACTAATGAAGGAATTGGACCAACAAAACTTTCCTTTTCTTCACGCACACAAACTTAATTAATTATATTTACTTTTATATTGCATTTTTTATATAATTCCAAGCACTGTAACTCCTTTCCCACTTCCTTAACTACAAAAGTAAAAATAGCTGAATAAAAAAAGGAAATTGAAAAGGAAAGAAAAGTAATGCGGAAAACAATAGAGTTTTCCAGCACACAAAGTCCATTTCCTTATTCAACGCAGATAATTCACAGATAATTATCTCTAACAAAGAAAGGCACACAAAGGAATTAAAAAAGTACCAGGGAAAATGTCATTAAATATTTAATTCGGGTCCTTTACTACAGGATATAAATAATTAAAGTTGATAAACACAAAAGTGTACGGCATTTGGTTTAAAAGAGCAGTTTGTAATTTTTTTAAAATTTCTAGGCCCAAAAATGAATTAAAACCCCAAGGGATTCTAAACATATTTAGCGAGTAGTTTACTGATTCTGTATAGAAACTCCTGGAAACTTCTATCAAATTAAAGGGTTCAAGTAATACACTCAGTAAAACTAAATAATTCCTTTGCCTTAAAACAAAGCAGATTGTGTTGATGATAAAGTGAAACATATTTGGTTTATTTGATAATTCATGAACACTCATATGTTCAAAAAGAGTAAATTATTGTCCTTTGAATAATTCTGTTGGTGAGATGTCCAATTGTTCACAAATCATGTTCAACGAGTACGTAAAAGGGAAAAAAGAGCAAAATATTAATATTTGAATAGAAATTCTTATTCTGTAGAGATTATTATTCATACGAGGGGAAAGTGCACTTTCTTCAAGGATCGAACATAAACAAAACTCAATGTAATTTATACAAGGCTTTTGAGACTTTTATGAATAGAAATTCCAAATGAAAACTAAAACGTTATTTATGGTATGATTGAGAAACACTTTCTCTTCCTAGCATTTCTTTCAAGTGAATGGATTGGCTTTCACTTTAAAATTGTATTCAAAATACACTACACATTTTATATTATGCATTGCAAAGTAACATTTAATTGTTAGGGGGATGTGTTTTTCAAACTTTAAAAAGTTGTTGCGAAATACTTGCACCTTGGCTTGTTCAAATTGCTAAGATTTCCCTACGCAATTCTATTTACCGTAAAACTTTAATAAGAGATGCTGGAGTAGATACTGCTCAAAAGTATTCTCAAGCCTCTAATACTTAGAAGAATGTTCTATAGAAGAAATGTCAATATTAGCACTTTTGAAGTAGAAGGAGTTCAGCTATTCCATAAAAATCAATAAAGTTAGCTTAAACAAAAGAGAGATGGTTTTTGAGCTCAAAATGTTGAGATAAAAATAATTGGAATAGACTGGAATAGATAAATAGGTTACGTGTCTCTCTTAGTAAATGCTAAATTTAATATAATTAGTGATTTTTAGTGGGTGGGATGATGGCTGTGCAGAAAATCCAAAAAAATGTTCCACTTTCTCAAGCACCTGGAACATCATTTTTATTGCAATCCAATAAAAAAATAAATGTGGAAATGACGTCAATGCCTTTTGTCTCTCACTTTTTTTAGAAGGACCATCTCCCACCACCAAATCAAACATTTAAATATTTCCCCAATACTGACAAGCTTTAAAACATGTACAAACAAATGTTGCACTTTACTCATACAAATCTTGTAAATCTTATATACATTCAGCTTGTGCAAAAACGCTAACAAAGGTTACCATTAAAAGTGGCTTTAGATGCCTCTTAAATTTCCTAAATACTACCCTCAGCCTTCAAATAAAACATAAAAATGAAATGTAAAAATGTTCTAAAGTTTTAAAATGTTAATTTCAGGTTGTAAATGGAGATTTTGATTTGGCTGGAAACGTAAGAAATTCGTCAGAAATGGCTTTAGAAGCAAGTCGTGCATTATATTACGAAAGGCATTACAAGGAGTCAACAGGGATTCGAATTGCTGGAACACTTGGAGGATTTTTCCTTATGGTTCTTCTAACACTTTTATACAAATCGAGATGCAAAAAACATTCAAGAGAATGCACGCCCGTGCCCCCTCTTGACCTTTCACAACTTCCACAATCAAATCTTTTATTGGATGCGATTGGAGATGGTGGAGGAAGTGATGAGTCACATGATCCTCATTCTTTGACCTTTGACCCTTCACATTACATGAATCAAATTCATGGTTACAATGGAGCTCATGTGTATCCTTTGATGCCAAAGAATCGTTACAGTCAAATAAGTCCCGCCGTGCTTCTTACAGCTGCCAATTCCGAATCTTCCGAAGAGGATGTTTCCATGGGAGAGGGAATGAAACCCATGCGTCCCTTTTATCCCCCCATAAGGAATAACCCACAGGCTTATTCTTGTGGAGGGAATTTATCTCCTCCCAAATTGCGATGGGGCCATCACACTCATGACGAGAATAATTTCATTGACATAAACGTGATTCTAGCCACACCCACTATTTCCCCAAGTGGAAGTGAACATTTTAATAACAATAGTGCACAGAACAATAATGCGGGCGGAATAAGTGAAGGGAATGATGGAAAGTCTAGAGAAGGTCGAATGAACAGAATCCCTTTGGGTTCAGATCGTGACAGATCGAGTAGTGTAGGCAGTAATTCTCTGAGTGTTGGCAGCAGTGCAGGTGGTGGCACAGGAAATCCTTTGTTTTTCTTGGAGAATTTGAAATACGTTGATGACACGAGTAGTGAGAACATTCCAACCTGCGAAGAATATGGTGACGTGGATTCACGTTCTATTGGATCCGACTCTGTGTTCGCTTGTTTTGAACAGAATTTTGACCACGTGGCTCCTGTTTATTCTAATGGCAGAAGGATAAGCAATGTGAGTGGATTCAGATTGAGGGATGCTGTGGGATCAGAGGATGAAGGAACGGGAGAGTTTAAAATGACAGTTATGGTGACAGAAGCGCAGGCGCAGATTCATCACAGAGACAGTTTCTGCTCAGAATTAGAATCAATTAATGATTACATGGAAAGTGCTCGCAGAAGGAGTTCTTCCACCCAAACTACTTTCTCCGATTTGCAACAGTGTTTGAATTTAACTTGGAGTGGAAATTCTCCAGGTGGGGGCAGTGTGGGTGCAACTCATTCCCCTAGACTTAGTCCACATTTATTCGTAAGACAGGGTAGTGGAAGACATGCTTTACCGCCTAATCCAACTTTACTAAGTGTGGGGCCACCAGGGGGTGTGGTGGGAACTTATTCTAGAAAGAGAAGTTTTGATGCCCTAAGGAAAGCTTATAGTTTACAATGTGATGAGAATATAAATAATAGTGGGTGTGGCGGTGGGACTAGTCTATCTAGTACAAATAAGTCTCATGCTAAAATATAACAACCAATTCGAATTTAAACTTATTAGCTAAGAATTATATTTCTGACTAATTCTCATACATTTTAACAAAAGATGTGAGACACGTGTTTTACAACTCATTTCTTAAAACGAGTTTGAATTATGACGGAAGGTCGGAGTGGTTAAAATGTATGAGGAAGAAGTGGATGGAAGAGAAAGTTGTTTTGTGGTAGAGTTGTGGGTTTGTTTGTACGGTTGTTGTCTAATTAGCTTCTCTTAGGAAGAAAGCCACAAGGACAATCAAGGGGATTAAAAACTTACAAATAAATTATTTAATTAATTATCTTATTTATCTTTCTTTCTCTCACACGATCGCACGAACCATTCGCAATATGCAAGCACAATGTCCACAAATCACGCCACCTAATATTTTATTACAATTTTCTATTTTATTAAAAAGTTTCCTCTCCAGTCTTTGAAGAGTTTTAAAATCATGTTGAGAGCAGACGCGTTTCAAACCTTTTTTACTTTTATTAATTTGAAATGTGATAAAAATATTATTGTATGGCCTGATTTATGGATCATTCCTTGTGATAACTTGCAAATATAAGATGACGCTGTGGCTTATCAAAAATGCTCTTTTCTTCAGTTACTAAGATATGCAAGTAAAAAAGTGATAAGACATGATTTGTAAACAGCCCATGTTTAAATAATGAATGAGTTCTTTCTCCTTTCTCTCTTATGCTTTTCCCTACTGTTTGGTCGATAAGAAAAACCAATAAAGCTAAACCTTTACACTCTTATTTCCCATTTATAGACATTCTTCCCTATTTTATAGACTTTTATCAAAAACTCCTACCCAATTCAATTAATTAATGCCACAAGAACTTTAAAAAAAAACAATTTATAATTCCCCAAACAAATCAAAATCTGTTGGAATATTTTGTTTTTACGCTTTTTTTGCACTTTCGGTCACTGAACCATTTTATTTGGCCTGCTTTGCATCCGCATCCTTATGCATTTTATATTTTGATTTTAGTTTTTTACACTTTTCATGAGTTTTTAAAAAGATAATATTTCAGAAAAATAAACTTGTAAACAAACAAAGTGATAGCAATTCTTAATCATTTCTATGTAAAATTAAGAAAAAAAGTGTTTGTTAATTAAAATTAAAAGGATGATTAAATTAAGAGAGAAAGTAATTACTAATAGTTAAAAGTAAAAGTTTGATAGTTAATTTAAGTATAATTGTAACTGATTGAGATGAATTTAATAGGAAAAAGAGCCCATGATTTTTGAACAGTCCATAAAAATGTTAAAAAAATGTGAAAATGTACTTTTATGTTTAGAATGGAAAGTGTAATTTGTTAAATTGTGCATTGTTGTGTAGAGTTGAAGAAGGGAACCAAAATGTTTATACTTATGGCACACAGTTAATTAGTCTATTTAATTAGGATATTTAGCAGAAAGGAAGTTACACAATAATTAGTATAGGAACTCACCAGGACCTTTGACCTTCCAAAATAGCATTCTTTACCAACATCATCCTCATTTGTATAAAATTAAATTAGAAAATTAATTATAAAAATATACTAAGAATTCAAGATATTATTTGAAGGTTTTAAAAAATGAGAACGGGGAACGTATAGATAAAATAAATTAAATTGATGATGATAATCACAATAGTAAAAATGCCCTTAATTGCAATTATTTATCCGGATCGGTGGCATAAATTATATTTAAAAAAGTAATTAAAGGAGGGATTTTATGAATAAATAAAGGAAATGCATTTACTTACCTCATCGATTTGTGACTCTGGTAGAACAGAATAAGAAGCCCTTAGATAAGGACAAGGATCGGATCTATTTGCCATGAACTCTCTACCCGGTAGAAGAATCACCTTTTGTTTCAATCCGTGTTTCATGACCATTGAATAAGTGTCAGAAACTCCTAGGATCTTCATCCAGAGAAACATGCCTCCTTGGGGCACTTGCCATTCCGCTAATCCTGTGACACATGACTTGTAAAGAGTCCCTTAATTAGGTTTACAATATTTGTTTTGTGTTTAATTACCCTTGAGATGTTTTTCTGCAGCTGTGACCATTAAATCCCGTCTCCGTTTGTATAATTCTATTACACGTTTTGTATGTTCAAGAAATCCCTGGAGACCCCATTCAGTCAGAACTCCAGAGACCAACACCTAGTCCATTTTTACAACTTCCATTTCACTGTTATTTACTTGGGGGAGGGGTTTTAATTGCTACCAGGAGAGGGGGGTTTATTTAAAAGATACCTGAGAAAGAGAAGAAGCATGAAGAACAGAAGCTTGTAGAGAGATTTCCAAATATCTTATCAGTTGAGTTGGGCCAGTAGCAAATCCAACTCGAAGTCCTGAACTCAACACTTTGGAAAATGAATCAAAACGAAGAACACGGCCATCCACGTCCAACGACAAAAATGATATTGGATTTTCCTTAAAAACATTTTATTCAAATATAACATTTTTAAAGATTTTTAGGTTTTTTTATAACGGTTCTTCGTTAAACTTTCCGAACTCTCTCAAAAACTCATAGAAACACAACACACATTGGTAAAAAATGAGTGTTAAAAATAGTAAATGTATTTATGGGCCGTCCATTAGGTAATTTAGGGAAAGAGTTAGAGGAAGGAAGGTCAATAGGATTTGAGTTGAAGGAACTAAAAGGAAAGGAATGAAATATCTCTGTAGCTTTACACTCAGAAGGCAGAATAAATGATTTGTTCAGTCCTATGGGGTTCGGTTTTAAACAACGTGTTGTATTTAAGTGAAGTTGAAGGTAGATTGTATGGATTTACCTGTTGGAAATGTATGAAATAGTATGGATCATCTTCAAGGATGATGAGATTAAATTCTCTTGCAATTTGATAGATTTCACGTTTCCTGTGTGTGGGAATGACACTTCCAGTTGGATTCCCTCCTGTCGGATTCACGTACAAAATCTAAAATAGACAAACAGCATCAGAGTGTGTGCAACCCAAGGCTTTCACCACTTTCTCTTTCATTCTCATACATTTACTTGAGATTATAATGCAGTTTTAAGGGAATTTGCAATTTATTTTTCAATGGATTTGTGCAAGTGAGTTTGCAGATACGGCGAGTGAATCCACATTTACTATTTGCTCTTAGAAATCATGTTCAAATAAAAAGTAGTTTCTGTTAGTCCATCTTGTTGGAATGTGTGCAAGGATTTTTGTAAATAAATGAAATGGGAATTAAATATTATATTGAGGAATTTAGAGAAATGCATTGTAAATGATGCAGAGTGATGTTGAAGGGAGAAACGTGTTAGCAGATAGATTTATTATAAACCTAAAGTAAATTACATGAGAAATAACTCACGTCTCCTACCATTCATATTCAATTGAACTATGCAAACACACTAACTATTATATTTACCGACTTTTACCTACAAATCAGTCTTTCCTACCTAAGTTACACGTTTCCAGTAAAAATTCCATTCCACTGGAATTAATGGAATTATTGACAACAAGAGCATCAAATGATTTAATACCACTACAGTTAAAGGCAGCAATGTCAAAAAATGATTTAATGACACTCCAATTATTAATAACAATGCCTTAAAATGATTTAGAGTAATTCTTTTCATCAATGTCAAGGTAGCTTTTTTAATGGAAAGTTTCATTAATTCCATTTCTTTTCGGACATTTGTTCCACTCCATCAATTCCACTCGAAACCCTGCTACGGATTATACTTTTTATTTAGGCTTTTACTAGAGGCAACCTGAGCTGATTTCAGGAGTTAGGGACTACAAATGAAGAAAAAATATGAATTTTTAAATGGTAGCAAGAAACGGGTATTACATCCAACGAGAAAGAAATACTTTTGTAATCAATCATGAAATAAACTTGTTTCTTTTTTGTTTTAAGTACAGTTTAAACTTATTCACTTTAAAGCTCAATCATCCTATACTAAAACTGTTGTCCCTTCCAGTTATATCTTAAGCATTTAAAGCACAACATGCCTTTATTTTCTACAACTCCTGTTTAAGTTTTATTCAAAATAGTTATAGCTTTTGAAAAGGCTCTTTTTATACTCAAACGTTTAAAATGTTTCCATTCAATTTGGAGAATGATTTATGAATGAACCTTTTAGATTAAATGAAATATTGTGCGAAATTACCTTTGGTCTGCTTTGATTCATGGATTTAGGTGAAGCGTGCCATTTTGTTAAAATTTGTTTCAATATATTTGGTTGTACTCCTTGTGAATCCTCAGCAACTGGAAGATATTCTGGTTCATAGGGATCCAACTAAGTAAATCATTTTCATATTTGTTAACAAACACGTGCTCACTCATATTTATTGGGGAAAGAAAAGCGTTGTTGTACTAACGATGGCGAGAGCGGAGCTGTAAATTGGCTGAGGAATGAGAATAGGATCTCCATGAGACATAAACATTTCCAAGACAACGCTTAAAGCGTTCTGACTTCCCACTGTCACTATTATCTCGGAATTGTCCATATTTGGTGGAGAATGAAAGTGAGCGATGAACTCTTTCAATTTGTCATGTAAAGGTTTATACCTAATGAAAGGGAATAATTAATTAAATGAAAGGAAGGATAGAGAAGGATGCGTGTGATTACCCAAGAGTGGGTTGATATTGGAGAGCAGCCCTTAGTTGTTGGCTATCCAGAGACAAAGAAGTGGAAGCGTCTAATTGCACTTGAAGAGATTCAAATGGAAAGAGTTGCGGATTTGGAAGTCCACCTGCCATGAAAATCGTATCTTCTCCTGATGTTGACAACAATTTCGCTGAAAATTATACAATCAAAATAATATGACATTTTTCTGCGTCCCTTAAAAATCCGAATCCCTTCAAATCCGAATCCCTTAAAATCCGAATCCCTTAGACTTTGATTGAGCTAAAGAAAAGCATATGCAGGGAGGATGCTAACATACAAGGGATAGAGACATTTTAAAAAATGATTAAAATTCAAAAGAAAGTTTCAAATGGATGGAAGAGTTTGATGAAGGCACATGAGGTTTCATGAAAACAGACTAAAAGTATATCCTATATCTTTGCTAAAAACCTAAGAAGAAAGGGAAATGCTGTTCCTCATAGCGAGACAGTAAACAGAGAGAAATTCAACCGGGAAATGCATCTATTATGTAACTTTTTAATCTATAAAATAATTTAAAATAATCCACTATCAAAATTTTAATTAAACTTGACAAACAATTACGAAATTATTATCATCAAAAAGAAAAGGACGGAGTTGCACGTGCACAAACGGTAGCATTCCCTTTGGAAAATATTTCAAAATCTATTTGTCTATTTATTTGTGACCGAGTATTTCCTATTTTAGTATTATTTAGTATTTTAAGATCAAAGATAATTAAGGCATGACCTTTGACATGGCTGTAAAATAATCTATTTAAAATGACCTTTGACACGGCTGTAAAATAATCTATTTAAAATGACATTTGACACGGCTGTAAAAGCATCTATTTAAAAGAGTGTGCACTTACTAAGTTCTCGAATTAGCGAAGGTTGTCTTTTAAGTCCATGTGCATTCATAAATTCATCGTAATTTATTTCTATTTTTGAATTTTCTAACAATTTATCCTTTGGTATTGGATAACCACACCCACTTGCACTCATGCTTCTAGACATTTCACTTATTTCACCTCCTATTAGAAATCCACGTGTTGGCTTAATCCCAATTAATTTAGTTAATCGAAGAGAATTGACGAGACTTGTTCTTCTCAGCATTTGCACTATTTAATAAATACCTTTCAAATGTAAATAATTAAGTAAATTTTAATTATCTCGTTTAATGAGTGAGATGTTAATGCTCTTAAAGATTAAATTGAATGAATGGGCTAATTCAAAGAGATAACAAGTTTTTACGTAATGCGGCCAATCAATCTGTCAGGGATCTTTCATAAATTACATTACACATTTATTTTAAAATCATTTACTTCTCATTTTACTTAATTCAATTCATTTATCTCCTGTATTATCTGACCGCCCCCACCCGCCGTCTAACGCCGGTATACGAGGTTGTACTAGGGGGAAGAGTAATTATTCCTTTTATGGGGCAGTTAAATCAAGAATTTTTTTGGACAACCTTAACCTTAGTTTTAAGATGAAAAGTGTTATAATTTGTGAAGAGTTTTATTTGATCTTTTGTGTTTGCCTTCTTGACCTTGTGCATCTCTTTAACCAAACTTACATGAACATAATAGAATTATTTATTTTAAGTATCCAATCATTTTTATATTTATTTACTTATTATTTCTACTCTTGTTAATGTGTATTTTTAAAGCTTTCTCTTTACTTCTGAAATCTATCAATGAAAAAGGAATTTTATGATTGTCTTTCAAAGCTTCATTCTATTCCAAACGTATGAAATTAACGAAGCCATTTAAACATTTTTAATTTTACAGCTGAGATAGATGCTTGGAATTGATGTGAACTTGATGGAAATTTCTCTTTTAAATCGAATGACTAAAATGTTTCGTCGCTTTGGATCAAGTTCCTCGAACTTGAACTCGAGGTTGAACTTTGTACCGAAAC
>JAQGAA010001988.1:0-13861 GCA_034696425.1 Isotoma viridis | reverse complement strand
ATGATCAACACCACAAGCAGCGTTCAAAATATGGGTTACTCCTAACTTGCCCAATGCTATTACATCTTTCGCTATAACTCTGCAAAATACCAAATTCAATTAACTATTTTTGACAGCTGTTTATTAATTAATTTTAGTATAATGAAAATATCTTAATAACACTGACTCACCCGTTACCCAATAAAATCCCAGGGTAAACCTCATCAAAAGCGTTTTCAGGAAGTGACCAATTCGTTGCAACAATACTACGTAGCTTTAGAACTGCTGGTGAAGGTGGACTTCTGTCAATGCTATTAAATGGACTAGTCATGATACTTAATAACTTTAAAACACAACAGCACAGAACTAATGGTCCTTGTAAATTGTCTTTGTATCTTGATTATTCAGTTTTTGATTAACAACTCAGACACACATGACCTTTGTAGTTCATAGTTGTAATACAATAAGAGTATTACATCCCCATACACCTGCACCAATTTCATGGTCATGTCATCATCATCATGTAGCATGCATGGTCTAATAATATGATGTTTGTAAGCAACCAATATGTAAGTATATAGTATGTATGAGCAAAAATTTACTCACACCACCAAATATAGGGGATTTTGTCTGACATGAGAAGATAATGTGCAACCCAGTTTCTGCTAATACTGCTATGCTGGTTATGCAAAAAGAATCAGGTCAAGTACAAGTAGACGAGGGGAAATTTACCGGGAATACCCCACACTCCGAAAAGACCCGAGAAAGTGTAGACATCAGGTGAAGGTGAAATACGTCAAAGAGAATTACTAAAGTATATGCACGCAAGCAGTATTCAAGTCCAAAGTCATCCAGGACAGAAGTAGTCAATTGCTTGGGAGAAAGTCTGGAGAGAGAAAGCTTGGCATAATAATATATACTACTTACTACTGCAGAGCATTTAACAGTTATATTTTATGACTCATGACATTATGACTTGACTTTACCTTGAGAAAAAAATAACCCTCGAGTGTATTTTATTTATGTAAGAATCTTATAACAAGGATTAATCAAGTAATTAATTCTATCAGTCTGTACGTGACTCGGCATACAAACTCCAAGCATTAAATTGCTCTGACGAATAAAAAACCTCATTTAAGTTATTAGATTTGAAGGAGATAAATTTCCGTAGTTCTGATACCTTTTTACTTGCTGATTGTGAGTGTTCACGTATTTGATGAAATATTCTGCAAATACTATTCCTTGGGCATACACACTAAAGACATTTTTTGTTTGTTTTTTGTTGTTGTTAGATGACAAGATTTATTTTTTATTTGCAACTCAATTTTTATGTGGAGAAAGTAAGCTTTCTCTTATGTAAATTTACATTCTCCTATGCTTGAAATTGACATTAGCAAAATTGAGTTTTAAATGGATTATTCTTAGAATTGTTGTTCTCGTCGAAGTTTTGCATCCAGGTCACATATTTGACGGAGAAATCCATCATTGGGCCGAATATGGCGTTTTTGTCTGAAAAATTCAATTTCTTAGATTAAACATGTTTTTTCTAGATTTTAAAATCTTGAATCCTGCAGCATTGATTTTTTCATCTTACCGAACAATTCTTACTGCTTCTAAGGCACATAATCCTCTTCTCATCATAATGTATGCGATAACCAGCATTGCTGATCTGCTGACTCCCTCATTACAATGAATTAAAACTTTTCCTGTAAACCATCGAATTATCTGATGAGAGAATATTGCCTAAATGAAACTAACTTTTATACTCTTTGCACTAACCTTTAGTATGCATAGCCACTTCAATGAATCTATTGACTTCTTCAAAGTAAGGTGACATATTAAAGGTAAATGTATCTTTGGCATCTATAGTCAACATTGAGAATCGGAAACCTTGTTGAATGTAATAAACTTCACCAGTTTTGACTTCCTCAGGTGACGCATTAACAATATGAGTGATTCCAAGCGATTTAAGAAGTGCTGGGTCTTTCGCAGCTCTCCTAATAAATTTAGCAAGTTTATACTATTATACTCTAGATCACAATCGTATAAATCCCTATTTTAAAATGACTTACTCTCCCCCTAAGAAAACTTTTGGATAGACCTCATCGCAAGGTTTATTGGGAATTCTCCATCGATCGCTGACCAAATCTCGTAATTCCTCTGCACTTGTAGGACCGTCTATAAGCCTACTCATCCCCATAAGCTCCAATCGCTTCTTGTTCCAATCAAACATCTTGAATGCTTCAAAAATGTGAGCTTTACGATAGATGAAGGGGTAAGATATCAATAAATAAACAAACAGCTAATTATTAGTTCTTTTCGTATAGGTTTATTTACTCCACAGATCGAGGGGATGTCAAACAATGTAAGTATATATTGCGTTGTGAATAAACAAACAATTAAAAGTCACCTTAAATAATACGGAACTTTTACAAATTAACACTTATTATTTTCTCCTCTCGATTCAATTACTTTCCCCACACCATCAAACTAATCACCACCACTAATATTTATATAATAGACACCACTAATATTTATAGACTAACAAACAACCACTAAAATCTAAGAACAAGAAACAAAAAAAGTGATCACAATATCGTAGTAAATTACGAGAACAATTAATTAACAGTCGACTGAAAATGATCAAAGTTTCACGTATGAGTCTTAGAAATTACAACAACGGTGGGGATTTGCTTACTTTATAATTCTATCATCATACAATAAATACATACACATGCTAATTTACAAACATATTGATAACACTTTCACTAAGGGTATTCACAGTTCAGAAAACAGATTCTAGAAATTTTAATTTTAGGTCTTACGACGGTTTCATCATAGAGGTATGTATTGTATTTGCTTGGCTTCAATATTGGAAATTACAAGGGCACAAGGTGTGTCTCTTTTAGTTGTAGGTGGTAGGGGTTCTAAATGTAAATGTAAACTGATCTATTTTCTCTCTTACTCTAGTATTCATAGTCTAATACAAATGAAAAGATTTTTAGTCGCTTCTTGCATGGAAAATACCTGAATAAGAACTCCTTATCTTATTAAACCCCCTTCTTCTCTCATGTCTTATCTAGTAAAATGGCTTATGAGATTGGAAGCTTAGCTTTTGGTGGGTGTGTCTTAAAAGCCATCTAGTCTGGCTTGGCTAGTTTAAAAAAATCATAGGATATTTCATCGTCGTCATTATTATATCATAAGTTTTTAGGCAATCTTCTCCTACTCTCTACTGCATCATTGCAAAAAAAAACATTCTTCGGATAAAAAAAAGCTCAAAAAATCTAAGATTATGAAATGTATTTGAACACTTAGAAATCTAAATCTACCAAGCATATAGATAGAGACGATAATGTTGATACGATCCACCCTCATAAAAGTATTTATCTTAAATATCTACCTACTAGGTATCTCCTTCAGGATTTCTCTTTTTGCTAAGTAAGTACCTATATTGAGAAGTGAGTGAATTTGGATTCTCCTAAAAATAGTTTGATGTGTAGGATTATTAAAAAATTTGGGCCATATACCAAAAGCAAGCAAGAAGCACCACAGCCGACCACAGCTGTGCTTATACTTCCTAAACTATAATATAAACACTTAATCATTTCCATCTTATCTTACACTGTACCTCAAGAATGACAGTTATGCATAGATACGGTATATGGTACGGTAAGGTACAAGGTACATCGGATCGGGTTTTTTTATCTAAATGTACGATAGGATTTAGTCTTAGAAAATTTTTTATAGCTTATGATGAAATCCTACTACGCTATCCCTTCATTGTACAGTACTTCAGATAGCTAACAAGATGTAAATGTAAGTTCAATTAATAACTATAGGTATAATATGTGTAGATTTTACTGATAAAAACATGACGTGATTCGCAACCATGTATAA
Source organism: Isotoma viridis (assembly GCA_034696425.1). NCBI lineage: Eukaryota > Metazoa > Arthropoda > Collembola > Entomobryomorpha > Isotomidae > Isotoma > Isotoma viridis. The sequence goes on along the minus strand of JAQGAA010001988.1, from coordinate 9,982 downwards.
ACTCGTCTTTTGGCACAAGGTTCTGTTTCAACCCCTGTCAGTAGTCAGTAGTGTCAGTGCGAAATCATCGTCGTCGTATCAGTTTTAGTTTCATTTTATGACGCTTATGGTATCATATAGATCACTTTATCACCCACGCAATTTCCATTTGATCTGAACTATTTAGCATAAGTTCACAATTGAATCCCTTATTGTTTTGGAATAAGTCTTCCATCCTTTGAAAGACTAAACGTAGACCAAATCAGAGCTCTTTTGGGAAAATATTTAATTTTAGCACCTACAAAACTATTAAATGTTATGTTTCAAAACGCCTTTTCTTACTAGATATGCAACATTTACGTCTTGGAATTAGCTAAGATGTTAAGATTAATTTCTACCATGCATAGTGTAGAACATAAGTTAGCCCTGATCTAATCTCACCGAGTAACGTTAATACTCAATTACAATAATCACAATTAATTAGCCTTATCTTATCTTGTAATAATAAACATAAGCCTTCCCTTTCAAATATGAGGTGTGTAAAATGCCAAAAAATAGTAAAGCTAATTATACAAATAGGTAAGTTTATAACATCCCACACCACACCCAAAAAATTACAAGTAGTAGCATGACCCTGTTACTCATCAGTAAAATAATTAAAAAAAACCGGGTTAAAGAAGTAAAGTTATAAGTCGTGTGTATAAGAAATGACCACTAATTAATTTGCACAGCTAAAAAATTCTATTCATTCATGACGTGAGCCTTGTTTGTGTAGATCAATCACTCCATCTGAGAGTGAGAACAGGATGGGTGACACTGACATTCACACCACTATATATTACTGGTGTTTGAGATCACATTTTCCTTATTACTAGTTGTTATTATTACCATTATGATTATTACTATTACTAGAAGTAATAATAGTAATGTTATTTGGGTTAGAACTTGCACTACTAATTGCCATCGGCTGGGATTGATGAGAAGCCTGTAGAACATTGAGATTGATTCCTGATCCTGAACTTGCATTACTTAGATTAGGAATAGCTGACAAAACAATCTCGGATGGAAGGAGACTACCAAGTTCACCATTCGCAGAGACTGTTGTAGTTAGTAAAAACCCGATAACATTCGCTTCATTAACTGGAAGCCCTTCGGCAGTCAGAGTCTGAATGGTAGTAGTTGTCGAAGATGAAGCAGCTGTTGATGAATCAGCAATTAATATTGAAGTTTCACTTCCAGCCTGTTGTATTGTCCCATGATTTTCCACTTTAATACTTCTCTGGGAATCCGCCGTATTTACTGCCTCTGACTGACGCTGAGATGATTTGTCAGATTTTGTCTTTGAAACATTGTTTTTCTGAGTTCTTGGTGTCTGGAATAGAAAGCAAATAATATTGTACTATAATATCGTAAACAGGTTTCAGTTTATAATTTAACCATCATTTAAATAAAATTACCTGCATGTCCGCTGGCATAAGATGAATATGAGACTTCCTTTGATGTTGCAACAGCTTTGCCCTTGTCGCATATTGGCGATAACACCAGGGGCAGGCATGAGGAGTAGCAGTAATTTTCCCCGTTACAATTTCTTTACGAAGCAAAGATGCTGGGATGGAAGTTGTGGACACTAAATTGTTACCGGTTTGATTGTTCGAACCTGGAATTACAACATTACTGCCATTCGTACTTGTAATATTACTAGTACATGAGACGTTCATAATTCCATGCCGGGGATCTCCATCATCCGTTACAGTCTGCACCACCGTCCCTGTTTGGCAAGGTAAGGGCTGACCACTAATGATCGCAAGTTCTGATATCGTTGCAGCAGCAGCAGCTCCTCTGAGCTGTGGAGGAATCTCTTTGCCCGGATGAGCTTTTATAATATGAGCCTTCCGTTTGGAAGAAGACTTGTAAATTCGAGGACAGTACGAGCAAATATAATCTCGAGCTGGACGCACGATTGGTTGGTTGAGTTCAGGAATGCTTTTAGGAGATTTTTCTGGATGTCTTTTAGCCAAGTGATTCACTAGCATTCCTCGTCGTTTGAAACCAATCATACAATCTTGGCATTTAAACATAAATCGTTGATATTCTTCCGGGGCAACTTTTGGAGTAAACTTTTTCGAGTTTTTGTCTTTGCCAATATTCAATTCGATTTCTTTTTTCTTTGTTTCATGGATTCGTTTTGTATGTTCCCTTAATTTGTCCTAATTAAAAATCAAATCAAATTCAGTGTTTATTACTTTAACATCAGATTGTATAATATGTGAGTACATATTGGTGCCAACATTCACTCACCTTTCTTTTAAATTGTCTCCCACATAGGGCACACAAGAACTCTCTGTGATCGGAATGCTTAAGTTTGTGAAGTTTCAATTTATCTGAAGTAGGGAAAGACATTGAACATTGGTCACAACTGAATTGGCGTGGTCCATGAAACGCACGGATATGTTTCCGAATCATAGAATATTGCGTGAATCGCTGTAAATGATAAAAAGAAAAATTAATATAGGTCATAAAATTAGGCATTACGATTAATTACGAAATATTAATACCTTTGGACACTGTGGACATAAGAAAAATCCTGTCTCCCTATTTTTGTGAGTTTGTACGTGCTCTTTCAACTGAAGTAATTGCTGGGTTGAAAATTCACACATTGGACATTCAAAACATTTTCCTTCTTCTGAAATAAGTAAATGTAAACATTACAATAACTTTGTAGAATTTGATGCAATTCAGTAAATATATTGATAGGATAGGTTAGATTTACCTGCATGAGTTTTGACATGTCCTGCTAAAGCTGAATTGGTTAAGAATCGTTTTGGACAGAACTCACACTGCAAAGGTTTTGAATTTTCATCAGAGTGGACTATCATGTGTCTGTCCAACCTCTCTTTCGTAGCAAAAGACTTATAGCACATGGTGCACTTGACCTTGGGTGGTGGCAGTTGACCTCCACCAGCTGAAACGCTGTTGTCCTGAGGTTTACCTAAGCTACTTGAGCCTACGTCACGGAAATTTAATTTATGTCCCAGATCTTGACTTTCAGTTCCTCCCATACTGCTATCAGCAGTCATGAATTGATTTTGACAGGATTGTTCATTTGTTATGGTTGCCGTTTCCATACTTGGAATTTCTTTGGAATTCTCTCCACTGTTAAATACATTACCAGTTGAGTGGAATTTTTTGATAACCTTCTTTTTTGGTTTGCGTATTTCTTCCTCTGGTTCTGTATGTGCATTATTTAAATGATCTTGTAGACCTTCAAGGGATGAGAATTGTAGATCACATTCACGTTCAAAACATGGGTATGTGTCAACCACGTTTTTATTGGGCTCTCCGACACTGCCGCCACTACCATTGTTACAAGCATTTGTTTGGTCGTTGTTATCCAAGTCTATTTCCTGTTGCATTAGTGGTGATGATTGGTTTGAAAACGAATTAATACTGTGAATTTTAGCTTCTGATTTGTCCTCTTCAATTGTAGACTCTCCTGTAGTAGGTACCACAGGAAGAAGATAAGGAAATCCATACTTCTGAGCGTATTCTAAACTATAACCAACTTGTAGTTCAGTTTTAGGAGGAATCTCCTTGCATGTCATAAAATAAACGTATCCGTCGTTCTCAACAATTACTGCATTTTGATCCTTAACTGAGCGAGCTACTCGCACAAACTTTGTCCAATTACATAATTCATCATCTGTCCTGTCCAACTTCCATAATTCACTAAACTCATCAACCATTACAAGACACGGGTAAACTGAATTAATATTATTAATATCATCAGCATACGCTTTCTTTAGGTATCCTTCAACTGGACCTAGTCTCGTATTTGTAGGAATTGTTTTGTTCTTGTTAGTAAATACTGCCCATCCATTGCCTGCAACTCTTGCTAAAATAAACGGAGCTGGTAGAGATGCAAAGGACTTGGGTTGGATTGGTTTATCCATGATAACATTTGGATGTTGCTGGTCACAACTAGAAATTTGGTAACCATCTTCTAAAGAACTAAGAATACTCAAATTATCCTTCTTTTTCATTCTAATAATTCGTCTTTCATCAATAATCTGAGAAGATGAGTTACTGCTGGTATTGTTTATTTCAGCCACTGACTGTTGCACATCAGGCATGCTATGATGACTTTGTATCTGCAAAGTATACGAGCTGGCTACTTGGTGGTGATGACTTTGGCTTTGGAAGACTTGTCCCTTGTTCCCTTCGTTCTGCTGTTGATGATGAATATGATGGGATTGATTATGATGGTTGGCTAATTCTTGTTCAATATTTACAGACATAAGATTTACAGGTTCATCATCGATATCCATTCGGTTTTGTTGATGATGGTGTTGCAAGTCCATGGGAAGATTGTCTTTTACAGAGGAGCCATGCTGGAGGATACTCATAGGCTGCTGAAGATCCATTGGCATTGGCATGGGCATCGACGACAAAATGGGCAGTCCGTTTGCTAAATCCATGTCGTCCATCGAATGATCATTACCACTATGTAAAGGAATTATATTACGCTTGTTTTGGTTTGAGATTGTTCCTTTATCCTGATCCATTATCGACATATCCATTACTTCATCTTGATCTTGAACTCCATTGCCAACTGAGGCTGATGGATGAGACTGCCAAGATGACGTCCTTGGCCATTCGTTCATCCACACATTATTAATACTTGTAGATACGTTTATTGCAGAAGATGTAGATGGAATAATATTTCCTCCTATTAGTGATACCGACTGGTTACCACTTCTGCCCCCAGAGCGTGAAATTATATCGGAAGTATTAATACGATTTTGATACTCAGTTGCACCTAAAATCCAATCTTCTGGTTGAGGATTCCTAACTGTCACTGGATCCATCATTAATAAATTTCTCAATGTGCTGTCAGCCTGACTTTGAGATTTCATCACGCTTAAAGCATCATTCTGATCAAGAAATTGCTGCTGAGATACAGAGTTTCCTTCATTCAACTGTAGGTCGTCATTTCTTGTCCGATCATTTTCATGATCATCTTGCGGACTACCTAGACCCAACACAAATTCCAAATGCCCATGAGGTTGATCCACTACATCTTGGATGTTTCCTTGCCCCGTCATCATCAACAGTTGCCTTGATGAGGGGTTCATGTTATTATTACCAGTGAATATATCATCAGGTAAAATGTTTTGATAAGAGTAGTACGAGTAGCTCTCTGGATCATACAGAACAGGTACATTGTTTGCGTCCTCAGAAACTACTTTTCCTAATGTGTCTTGGACAGCAAATTCACCTCTAGATCGTAATACGTCATAACCGTATGTGTCCATCTGAGGGGAAGAATGCGGTGAATTTCCAGCTTCCATATGATTACTATTGCTATTATTATTGCCACAAACTTGCAGCGTGTCCTGAACCTGTACCACAGGCAAGCTTTGGTGCATTGTCACAACCGAAGCCGAAGTGGATTGTTGTTGCTGAATAGTTTGTGCTGGAATGGATTGTTGGTGGTTTTGTATTTGCTGCTGCACCTGTTGCTGAGGAGGGGGCGGTGGGGACATGGATGACATCAATTCAGCACTTTGCATTCGATGAAGGAGCTTTTGCTTAGGAGGCAAATGAATCTTTTTAGACTGTAGGGACAGGGAATTTCTAGAAATTACCGGGTTTCTGGAAGGCAAAAGCGACTGTGATTGCTGTTGTTGATGCAAACTATTGTGGCTGGTAGTGGCAGAGTTACTGTTTTCAGTAAGATTTAAAGGGGCTTCACTTAACTCCTTTACTATGAGATTTTCTTGATGAACCATTGAGTTATTCAAAATACTATCATCATTCATCATGTTGTTATTATTAGCATTACTTGGAGCCTGGTTTAGGATCTGTGCTAGGGTAGATGTAGGTACATGATGAAGTTGATTTTGTTGAGAAACTGCAAGTCCCTGCTGATTTTGGCTTGCTGTACCAGATGGTCCGGCAACAGATATGACTGAAGAAGAACTAGGTGTCCCCAAAGATGCTGATGAGACTGATGACACTGCTGCAGCCGCAGACGCCGCTAATGATTCGTGAAGTTGCTCCTGTTCAAAAACACTTGCTGCTATTTTGGCTGCTAGCTTTTTACTTGGAATTTTGATATGGAATTTTTCAGTTGTTCCACTGAAAGATCTTAGAGAGGCCGAAGACATTGAAGATGAAGTTGACTCTAGCACTGGAGGTGTAGGTGAAGGACCAGAAAGTAGGGGTGGACTAGGGTCCCAACTAAGTCTGGAGGGACCAGCTACACTTACAGAAGAGTTTGTACCTATCAAGCTGCTATTGGCTGTAGTTATTGTTGGTGGTGGTATTAAAGAGATCGACTGTTCAGTTGTAACGCTTTGGGGAGATGAAGCATTAGCAATTGCAGCAGCGTTCGCATTCGAGTTAATTGCAGCTTGAGCTAGAGAAAACCTCTCAAAACTTGATGCTTTTTTAATTTTGTTCCTCAACGGAGATATGTTAAAGTTGGATGAGGAAGATGATGCGGCAGCATTTATGGTGAGATCTTGATTTACATTTTGTTGACGAATACTGGAACCCGATTGGTGTGATCGATTTTGATTACTGCTGGGGGCTCTTGTTGCATTTGATGGAGAATTTGATGATAGTAACTTGGCTGCAAGGGCTAATTGAGCTCGGTGTGGTAAAACAGAATAAGTAGGTGCTCGCTGCTGCAAGCCTTCCCCTTGCCCTGAATTTCCCTGGTTGTTACGGTTATTGTTTATATTTGAATCTCCTCCAACCGGTGATCTTCGGGTTTCCCCACCTACTGATCCACTTTGCAGGGGACTGGGAGTCGGCGGTCCTCCCATTTCTTCTGGTGAAAATGGGGACTGTGGAATATCGTCTGAAGTAGAAGATGAAACAACACACATTCCTCCAGGCGTGAGCGGCGCCCTGTACCCACTATTATGTGCCAAGGGAGATGGTGAAGGACCAGACCCCCAGTAGGTCGAAGAATCCGGACTTCCAAGGGGTGACTGGGGACGATTATTGTTATTATTATTATAACTACTAGAACTGGCACTTGAACTACTACTACTTGCACTAGCTCTTGCTCTCGAGTTAGATGAGGGTTGAACATCATCATCTATATCACCTGAACCAAAATTATTATTAATGTTAACACTTTGGTTAAGTCTATGACGACTAAGATGGGCTGCTAAAGGACTTGGAGGGGGTTGAAGATTGGGATGATTCGGTGGTGCCTGGAACATTGGTGAAGTTGTACTTGAGATGATGGATGAACTAGGTCGCCGAATTCTATTGAAAGGTGACGGATGCTGGCCATTATTCCCGTTTCCGCCACTTCCACCCTGTTGAGGAGGATGGTTACCGTTGTTACTTTCGTCATCCATCGTTATTATGGTACTGATGATGAAATGATTTCTGGATTTGTACTGAATGACTCAAAACTCAGTCTGCAAAGAGAGTAAGAAAAGAACACATGAAATTCTGGCGGAATATTTGCACCAATGCCAAAGTCAAGGTAAATGACTACATTTTATTAACCTATTAGACTATTTTCAAGGTTGGTTCACTTGTGGCATCAATAGTTTAAGCTTTAAGCTATTATAGCTAAAGATTAGTACGCGTGGTAAATTGTAAAGACTAGCGAGACAGAATACAAGAAATCCATCCAACTCAACTCAATAAACATTTTGTTATGAAAGAAAGAGGATAACCCTGACTAACCTAATTTCATTTTTACTTATAATATACTACAATTAGTAAAGGAAGGTATAGCTAAAAAGGTATTGCTGCTAAAAACAATATAAAACAAAGTACAATATAATATTAAATCTGCTACTAAATAACTATGCGAATTTTTAGATAATATACTCACTCAGCACAATATCATGAATAAAGTAATGACTTTAACTGAACACTGCACAAATACGACTGACTTTTTAATGTCAGAATTGCCTGCAATTTTACGCTAAATATTACGCTACTGTACTCTGTTTGCAACTTGATACTGATACTACCAGCCAGCAACCCCTTTCGAAATAAATGAATAAAAAATCTAATAACTCTCTGGATGCTCTCGGTGTCCTTGCCCTTGAATTTGAACATAATATATTGTGAATACCTCAGTCTAAATCATAATCACTACTGCTCTCCTGTCAGTGGTGGTAACTGGTAAGTGACTGGATTCAATTGATTAGGTTGCAGGTTACCTAACCTTTGCTTTTATTAAAGCTATGTAATATCTACCACTATTACTACACTACAAAGTTAAAGTTGAAAAGTACATTACACGAGATGTACGATACAATTAAAATACAAAACTGAACCTGAGTCGGATTCATAGATGCTTAAATTATAATAGTTATTATTTTCTGTCTTTTATCTAATCATCATCCTAACCTACAGAATGGTTATAATAAGCTTTAATCGAGAAGGTCATCCGTCAGATGATAAATATATTAATGGCAAGCATGGCTAAGGCTAACAACTAACTGATGCTGCTTTTGCTGACGTCCTCCCAAACTCATTTTATGTACACGCATGATATTTTTGCTAATATTATGTTTTTTATAAATAAATCAGTGAATATCAGTCGCTGCTCACTGAAATTCGTCTTTCCTACTTATGTATTATGCAATTAAAAAATAGTCATACAGACCTTCCTTTTCTACATTATAACAACTTCAGAACATACTCCACTCAAGTGTCATCATGTAATGTAACTAACCAACAACCTCAAAAAATAGTTTTTAATTCCACTATCAATGCAGCTTGCAATTTAACTCTTCAAAAATATTATCAAATATTAACTACGTATATTTGGATCATTAGTTTATTGTTATACCAGGTAAGTTAAATAATAGAGCTTTAACACAACACGACCATAACCTAAATGTCAAACTGCCAACTATTTTCGAATTTATATGAACCAATCCAATGCAATTTAAATAACCACCACCAACATCGCCCACGGAATAAACCGAAGAAACCAACGGTGGATACACTTATTCAATAAAGAATAAAACGAACATTAAATGACATACATACTGCCTATCTCCGATCTTTAATATCATTGAATAAACCATGCTTTTATGACCACAAGTGCAAACATAGAGAAGCTAGACCCCATTAATACTAATACCCTTGTAGCTGAAAAGTTGACCCTGGCTTTGTTTTGCGAACTGGGTTTCTTTTTGGACAGGGATAGGACATACTCAGTACTCACCACATTCTTCATACAAACAACATTTGTCGGATATATCCGACATGAAAGAAATTGCTAATAAAAGTCCAACCAAAGTATTTCATGGAAAAACTCCATTACCTTTTTATACTAAACTATGAACATACACAGAAACAGAATACAATCCAAAGTAAGGCAAAAGACCTTCAAATTGTCTGACATGATAAGTCTACTTTCTGGTACTGCTGCCAGTTCCAAACGCCAGCATATTAAGGTCTATTGCAAATATATAGAGTTAGGTGGTTCTTGTCTAGTGTTATGTTACAAAACTTGTAAAATAAATATTGTTCATAGAAAAACCTTGACAGTAAAACTGCCTTGAAACTTGTACAAAATGAAGCCCATACAACAAATACTCATCTTCATCACGAACGATCACACCGATGTGATGATGATTTAGTATCAAGTTTTGCTTTAATAAATTAGGTATTTAGTAGTTATTTTTGAACTGTTTGCTAAATGCTCTAAATGTTTTTATAGTTATAAGGAAACATCTGCCGGCTTTTAAAATGTCTGCTTGTCTTGTCTATCTTGTCTTTCATTCAGTATTTACAAATCTCCGATTATATGCAATTTCTAACTGTGAAGACAAGTGCTGAAGTGCTATGATGACATAACGTGATACCGCATGACCTTTAAATACTTCAATAGGATGATGACGCTGTTATGAATAATGCGGTAGGATAAGATAAATCTACAATATGATGATAAAAATGCCATGCCATGGCACGTTCAACCAGAAGGTTACTTATTTAACAAACTGCTAATACC
>JAQGAA010001987.1:0-13862 GCA_034696425.1 Isotoma viridis | reverse complement strand
ACCATGGTTCGATTATTCATTCTGCTCCTTACTCCATTTTTATTACACAGGCTTTTTCTAGCCTCTCTCTCCCATCCTCATACTTTCTCCCTGGATTGAAAGCATTATTTTCATCCAACAGGGCAATTACTTTCTCAATCAACTCTTCTTAAATCCCCAATCCAATCATGCGTCCACTCTCAACTTGTAACTTTAGTAAGACGAAAAAAAATCTGAAATGAAATGAAAGGTAACAAGCTTTTATTCTCTAAAATGAGCTTTCTAGTAGTAGTACTACTCCAGGATGGTGGTGGTGGTGGTGATGAGGAGGGTTGTTAGTCCTTCAAAAGAAAACGTAGAGAGAAATGGAAGGAAATTAGTCACTTCTTTTTTTCATTACCACTCATAAATAGCATGATGAGGGTGAGATAGAAATTGCTAGGGTAGGCCATTAGTGGCAAGTGGAAGAAGACCTATTTGCCAATTATTGGCATGTGTTGTACACAAAAGTGTGGGATGGAAGAGATACTCGAGGGCCATCATGAAGTCAGTAATTTTCATGAAATTGCTTTTGGTTCATCTATAATATAAGTCATAAAGGAGGTTAAGTCAGATGGACAGTGTGTGTGTGTGTGTTGTTCGTAGTTCAACTTAATAGTAGTATAGTCTTCTAAGGAGTAACACTGCTTTGTAGGCAAAGTGGATGACTTTTCTAATGTCCGAAGATGCTTTCTCTCGAAGAGTTCCAGGGCCTGTGGTATGAATGAGTACACTAGGTTTGTCTTGCATAGAGAAGTATGGTGGTGTGTGTGGTACATCAAGGGTGAAGAATCATAAAGGATGGTAAATGAGGTCTTCTCTCAATATATTATTGTACCTCTATATGGATAGTGGTGGTGGTGGCGTGTCCAGTTTTCTATATTTGTGATAGTGTGTGGGCTTCGGCTTGTGTGAAGTGTTGGAGTCCAAGCGTCTAAAAAATTAATGCCCATAACTCACTCAGATGAGTTTAACTGAACTCTTGGAAGCTTTTTCATGGATCGTATCTCTTAGACACTTCCTTCCTAGAATGAAACAAGTTTTATTTAGGGAAAGCGTGCTCTGGCCTTGGTAACTTGTAATATGTGTATAACCAATATTACTAGGGGCACTGGTACCCGATTTCTATACACGAGGGTTTCTTCTGCCTTTCACTTTTTCGGCATAATGTATCATCCTACTATGATATTGTATGCAATACAATCTTAGTAGTAGTGTATATTATTCTCTAACTAAAATTGACTCTCATTCGTAGTAAACATAAGTGTTATTACGATTACTAAGAAAAAAATATTGGTGCTTATATCACAATAGAAAACCTATGCACTAAGTAATAATAATAATAATATGATAGCAGAGAAAAATAAGAAAGTCCAGTGTTTAGTCCACCGTATTGGAATGAAATTTAACCCAGTATATAATAATATAGTACACATATCAAGTAAAATAATATTAGACTATCGCCCGTATAAACTTTTGTATATTCAACTGGAATACCCGGATTTCATAAATGGAGAGAAGAATAGCCCCGACAAGGAGAAGAAAATGAGTTCTTGAATTTGACTTCCCATTTTCTCCTTTAATCTTTTCAGACATTTTCCAATAACTTTACGAATTATGTAGGATAACCACGGACTCGACCGCGTGCCCAATTTTAGATGAAACCGAATAAGAGAAAGCTAAATAGCAAGTTTTGTATACTAGGAGAGTTAGCAGCAGGTCTATGATATAATGTAATATGATGTTCTTCATAATAGTGGTGGTAGTGGTGGTAGATGAGACATTGGGAGAAAGGAGACCAGAGAGAAAGGAGAGAGAGAGAAGGCTCAGATTGTTCTTAGGGAGTATTACGAGTCGATTTGCAGTAAAGATTAGGGTCCATCCATAAGATGAAGAGAGTCATTCTCTAGGCTTATCTCACTGATAGAATTATTCAGATCAGATGGGTCGATGCAAACAGCCTAGACAAAAAAGGGAACTTTTACTCTCTATGTTTTCTTTTCTAACCTGACTTTACCTCTTATCTTTAGCTTTTTAGATTGTAGTAGTGGCAGTAGTCTGGGTGTATAAGGATCTATATCTTTGTGACCATTATTTCCATTTATTCCAAATACCTAAAGATCATGATCAATATGATTGGAAAACGACCCTCTAGGATTATACCTATCTATCCTTTGAAAACCAATCTACAGGAATGTAAATCACGGTCCGCTTAGTATGCATATTTTTTTTTTCTTACAATCACAACTTCTAACCCTTTCTTATGAAGATTGAGCTTGGGTTATGTATACAAGAAGTAATGTGGTTTTTTATTAAGTACTTTTTAAAATTTTGATAGATAAGACATATTGTTTTAAAAATCACACCAGTAGTAGTAAAATTATTTCTTGAAAGTTGTAAACTCTTCCTTAAACAAAGTATTAATGGTCATACATGCATAACATTATTCAAAAATGACAATTTGTATAATCTCTCTTGGTTTTATTAAAATAATTTTAAAAAGTCACCAAGGTTGGCTGAACCCAAGCTCTTAAAAGTGGTTAGGGTTTCTATTATATTAAAAATAGTATTTTTATTATTATTCTCAGCATTCTGTCATGGTTAGCTTAGCTTTTGCCACTGCATTTCAAGAAGCTACCATTTAACTCAATAATAGTAAGTACTTAAAAACTATTTTTTATTTTAGTATATTCTGTCATTTAAATAAAATAAAAGCGATGATAATAGCAAATATATTCTTCTCTGAGTCTTTTATCATTATCACAAGAAAAGAGTACTATTACTATTTCTAGTTTTATTTGTGTATAATTTGTAATGCAGGGAATCTGAAAGGAAATAATGAAAAGGACCGAAAGATAGAAAATTAGGTGAAATCAGTAAGAAAAGGGGAGCGAAACCAATTTTGACAGAGTGGAGTGAATCTCATTGTTTTCCTGAAAGTTTGTTGTCATTCCAACTGTGCGTCATCTGCTTTGACTTAACAACCAAAGCCAAGTCAACTTGATTCAAAGTAGTAGTAGTAGTAGTAGCATCAGCAGTAATAGTAAAAAATCCTCTATAAAGATGATGATGATGATGAGCCAGCATCACCAAGTAGTAACTTATTTTTATTCCAAATCCATAACTAACAGTCCTCTCATCTTCATAGCTCATTATATTATGAACTCTTTAGAAGTAAAAATCTTACAAAAGATCATATTTTTTTGCTTTCGTCTCACTAAAAAATCTCTCAGACTTACTTTTTATATATCATCATCATCATACACTACATATGAGTAATTTAAAGAGTAAAATTGCTTCTGAAATAATCATAATAATAATAATAATGATAATAGCTCTGAATAATAATACTATGTGTCTTTTGTATATTCCAATAGAAGAAATGAATTATCCCTATGCGCACAATATTTTACATATTATTTCTCTATATATTAAGACTTTTTTAACAAAAAAATCTTAAAAGAAGAGAGAAACATATGGAATAAAAGATTCTTCTTTTTCTGCTTTAGTTTAGTATTTCAATTTCTATCAAAAATAATATAATTTGAGAAGAAGAGTCTTTTGCATGAAATCACACTAAATAAATGACATGAACTATAGGGATATATTATTAATTTTATGTACACTATGGCTCTCTGTGTATGTAAACTTGATGTAGAATTAAAGTAAATGGTAATAATAATAATAATATGCAATAATTTAGATTTTTACATGTGGAACATGTGAGTTATCACGATTTTTATTTGGAGAAGTAAAGGAAAGATAATGAGGGGCGTTACATTAAGTTTTGCCACTACTGTTGTTGACTGAGTAACTTTTCAGAGCTCATTTGACTCTAGTCCACTTTCTTGTGTATGTCTTCTTCTTCTTGAAATCTTTTGTTTGCTCGTTTCCACTCTCTTTTGAGGATTTAATCGTGATGTCCGTATTGGAAGAAATTACTGGTCATCTAACTATACCAAATAAATTCATTTTGATTTGCTTAACTAATCCTTACTATAAATATAGGAAAAAGATTCTCCTAACTAACTATCTTACTGTTTTACATTTATAAAATAAAATCTTTATTAAACCCTATGTATTTCTTTTATATACTTATGACTCTTGTTGATTTGAGCAAAGTCCATTTATATTTTGATTGAACTTTACATCTCTTTTATAAATCGAATATTTATTACGAACATATCTTAATATCCTTATCTTAATGATTATAACAATGTTATATTATATTATTATTATTCCTTATTACAAAAAGAAGAAATAACAAACCTTTCCATTTCAAACATTCAGTCTGTCCGAGTGTTATCTTTATATATTTTTAACTAACTCATTTGAGCATTGGATCTAATTTTCTCACTCAAGATTCTTAATGAATTATTAACCAGAGTTGAGTGGATTGGAAAGAAAGAAGGAGAAAAAAATTATAAAAACTTATGTTGCTGTGTATTATGTTATTGGATGAAATAACACATAAGACATGTGTATGATGATCATAATTACGTAAAAACTATAAAGAATCCGATGTACAAGTCATGGAACGATTATTCTCATTAGATTTTTTAAAATTTAATCCGAACCATGAAATATTTCCTTACACTCAAGTCAAATTCATCCTATTTATTATTTACTCTCTTTGGATGATAGAATTGCAGGTAATAGGAATGAATAGGTAGATAGTAGGTATATGTTCTTGTACAAAGTATTATATTACTTTTAGTAACTTTTTTCCTCTAGTTTTTTTCTGAAGCTCAAAAAATACCCAGAAAATTGCAATGAGTACCTAATCCAAAGAGTACAAGATGGTTTAATTTGATAGGTTATTCAACTTTAAGAGTTTTTACTAACTATTATTATTATTACAGTAGTAACAATTTATTGTTGTCATTTTATGACTTAGGATTTTAATTTTGTAAGTTTTTTTCTTCTTAACAATATCCTATTTACAAAGAATGAATGAAAAAGACTTAAATTTTTAATTTTAGTTTTATATAAAAGCTTAAGATCTTTTTTAAATATTGAAAATTAATGCGGTTTTAATTTAATTGTAGTCTTCCGTGTGTATTTCTTAAACCTTATTTCATTCATATTTTGATGAAAATGCATCTTACACTTATATAATAAGAAAATATTCATACAAAAAGAAAAGGATTATTCGTCCAAACCCCAAACCACCATTTTACACTATTACTATTACTACATGGTAATAGTAGTGGTTTGGTTTAAGTTGGTTGGTGATAATAAGAAGGAAATAATTGAAATGGAATGAATGAATGAAGAAGAACTGTTTGTGAATCAAGTAATTATTTTTTCTCTCTCTGTGTCTGTTGCCTATTAGGATAATAATTCATTTCTTTGAAGGTGTCATGCTGCTCGTATGTCACTTCAGGCCCAACAGAACGGATCCTATTCCTCAGGAGGAACAATCCCTCTGAGAGTATAACAATAATAATAATAAAAATAATAAAATTATTATTATTAATATTATTATTACCACTAAAGATATACCTTATATGTAACATTATCTTTATTAACATTTTGCTACACACACACTGCACTGTAGTATTATTTCTCATTACATTATTGTTACACACTGAAATAGCACAGCATAGCAGGAGACAAAAAAAAAGCAACCTGTGCTTTTTTCTTTCCATTCAATAAGTAAAATAATTGTAATAAGGAAATTGATTATTTATCTTGGACTTTTTCATGTAGGCAAGGGTTATGCAAGAGTCACACAGCAAGCAGGATAATATTCTTGTATACGCTTAAGGGATCATCGTTTGTTCTTTCGTGGTTTAGGATGTTGTTTTTTTGTACTTAAATTTTAAAATATCATTATCGTCTGTACTCTTTCAGTTTGTATGTAGATGATCAAGATGATGATTATTAAGATGATGATGATGAGAGTCAGGGAATACCATTGAATTCCTGGGTTATTGTATTGTGTTTTTCTTTCTTGAGTTGAATTTCATTTACCATTTAATCTTTAGGTCATTGCGTTCCATGAATTTACTTAGTTTAGTTTGGCTATCAACTCTATCCCCGTGAACGGCCCTCCTGCTGATCCACCTGTCTAAATATGAATATTCTAATAGGTCCAGCTTGCACACATTAAATTATCTACTATTTCTATATTCATTATGAAAGTTAGGTGTATTATCAAGAAAGTTATGTGTACAAGAGGAAAAAAGCATATAGCCCGTGTTATGTTTTTTTTAAATGAATCAAAGGTATGCATAATAATGTTACTGTTACTGCTGTGGGGGTATCTTTACTTGATTTGATTTCATCGTGTGTTATTGAAAAGTTTTAGTTCAGTTTGGGTTCTTAGGGTTCTTTCTTAAGGGTAAAAAATACCTTGTGAATGATGATGGTTGGTTGGTGGTGGTAGTGTTATCGTTAAGAAGCTTCAGTTAGAGAGAGAGAGAGAGAAGAATTTCCTTTGGTTTTGTTTATGAATATAGTTTTCAATATTCATTTTTGATCTTATGATGAACAAGAAGATTCTCGTGTTTCATGTTTCTTTGCTCCTTGCTTCGTTATATTATTTCTTTAGTTTAGCTATTTAGCATTATTTTTACAAGGTAGATTACAATATGATTATTATGCATATCATTATCTTAAGTAAAAAAAGAGACAGGTGACCAGCAGGAGTTATCCATTGTCTTTGCTCTGCTCAGTCAAGTTCATTATTTATTCCAGGTTATTTTATAATCTTATCTATAAATCTTAGTAAAAATCTAACTAATTTACAGGTAATGTTACAGACTTGTGAATCATGTCATAATAATAAAAACCACTTGTGTATGTGGTTAGTCTAGCTAGTGTATGACTTGAGAGGTAGCAACGTGACGTGAGGTTAAAATGCTTTGGAAAGTATTGATCGAATTGATTTATATGTCAGTCTTGTTTATTGATACTTGATTGTTTTCCAATTTATAAATTTCTACCAAATTTAATATTTATTGAAAATTAAAACGCATTCAAAATTCATTCAATTTTCCATTAGTCGCTGAGTTGTTTTCAAAAATTTTATTCTTAGCCTTTTTTAAAAACATCTGGTATTCATTTTGATATTTTTTTTATACTCAAGTACTTTCTAGTTTTAACGATTTGTTGACTATTCAGTTTCTCATCATTAATTTATTGATTATATTCTCGTTCCAGTCTGTGCTGTGATCGCATTGATAAATATTGAATTTTTATGCAGTGCATATCTAATTCTAATGTGCAAACCAATACCCTTGATACTGCTTTATATCAATACGGATGAAAAAAAAATAGGAAAAAATTATTATTAGTCATTCGTTATAAAAAAAAATTTCAAATTAGTAATGGACTTGCTGTTCGAAACAACTCGTATAGGTGTACTCGACCCAATACTATTATGCATAATCATTCACGGTCCACTGGTGAAATATGAATATGCCTTGTAAGCAAGTCCTCTCATCTGTCTATGTGTTCTCTACCTTTATTGTCCATTGTCCTCGTCATCACATCACCCTTCCTATGTACACACACAAGTAGTAAATGCAAATGGATCGAATGACATTTCTTGAGTTTTATATTATTTGTCATGTTAGACGAGGGCTCTGGAGTTTCTTTCTTTTTTATGTAGTTATAAATGCATATATAATATATTTCTTTATAAATTCACACTGGTATCATCAGTTAAGTATAGAATTGGCTTGGCAGATGTTTTGGCGTGTGCCTTAAACATTTTTTTTACGGGTGACGATATTATGACGACGAGTGTGTGAGGTGAGGTGAGGTGTCGATTTTTAAAATGTTTATGCATTCAACACATGAATAATGATAATATGCGTAATATTCCATACTGTTACGCATTTATGATTAATATTCTTATATATATGTATGCATATGCTAATTCTAAAGATCGCTGGAAGAACTTTGTTCCACAGTGAACCACTCTTCTGAACTTGTAACCCTTATCCTTATGCATGCACGCGTTATGCAAACACCTCAAGAAAGAAGGATTTTGATAAGGGACAATAATAATGTTACCTTTACTACACACGTACCCCAGTCAGTGTGCATACAATGAGACAATACTTGGAATGAAAGTGAACTTATTCAATGAGTGAACTCATCTGTGTGCATACTAACTTATCTAACCCTTTATCAAACCAGGGATTGTATGTATATTATGGAGAGAAATGCAATATGTAAATTGTGAACTATTATTCGTAAAATAGTTTCGAATCTAAAAGGGCTTTTATATATTTCGGAATGAGACCACAATATAATGCATCTCGTGTCTGTGGACTGTACGGTATGCGTATTAATTTTATTTCCTTTAGCCAAAGTATCATCATCCTATAGGGCTGTATGTGTGTATAGTATAATAATAAACTACACACATAGTATACAAAGCTTCTTTATAAAAGTATAATGTATATGTAAAAAATAGTCTTCAATACATTTTTTTAGTTTAAAGCCTTACATGTGAAAAGAGGTGACGGACCATGAAATAACGAAATGTCGTAAGCATTGTCTTGCATCTGACAGGTTAATCTGTTACTAGATTTTTTACATAGGTTTTTCTGATTTAACTCTATATATATATTCCAGTACTGATAATAGTGTTTTATAGGTTGGTATATTCGATTCAGAATTGTTTATTTAAATTTTTAATGAAATTCTAAGTTGTTTTGGTTGTACTGAGAAAAGTGATGAAATATTTTTCAAGATAATATTGACCCTAATATATTAAAAGGTTTCCAAATGTCGTCTGTGTCGTCTTCCTTTTTTTTCGTCATCTGAAGGAAATTTGTAAATAAACTTTCCAATAATTGATAATTCTCAGAACCATTTAAGTAAGTATTATACGATGATGATGTAAATTCAGAGTAGTTGTGTTGTATAAATTGAATAGGAAGGCCATAAGATGGGTAAAAATTATTTGTCCTTAAGATGTGTATATACTCTTAATATATAAAAGTTGATACAAACTTTTGTCAGAATTTTCTCCTTCAAGCTATCAATTACGCGTTGACATGAGTCTGAATTTTACTTACCTATTTCATGTCACTTCCGATGCCGGGATGATGATAAAACTCTTCGTTTACTTACTTTTACTACAGAATGAGAAGAGGCTTGTGTGTGTATTTTTGTGTATCTATTGCCCAGGCCTGGAGCCCGAGCCAAAGTCGATAATAATATTCAATAATAATAATAATAATAATGCATAGAAGGAAAATCGATTTTGTAGAGGAAGGCGATAAAAATGAAGCTACTATTACACATTATTATTACTAACATGTTTTTTATTCATTTCACCTCTCTATCATCATTTTCCCTGTGTGTACACTTACACTTCTTTCCCCTTTAGATAACTTCTCCTCTGTACTTAGGTTTACGTTTAGGTACCCGAAAAAATTATTTAAAAATAATATTTTCTAACTTATTTTCGGACTATCATTCTAACCGGATATGATATTTTTCCTTTTAAAAGAAATTCTACATAAATAGGCAACTATCATCTCTTAAATAATTGAAAACGTCCACTGACATGTACACACAGTATAAATCAAGATCTTCTTGTTAGGCTAGTCTAAGAAGGGATGAAATGATGAAAGCTCTAAGCTTTTGCGTCATATTAGATTGGATAAGCTTTATAAAATTATGACAAAGTGTCATTTATTTTTAAGAACTTTATTTATAATTAAATAAAAATTGTAGACAACTTAAGCATTAAGGTTTTTATATACTTTATATTCTGGGTCAGATAGTAAGTTTTTTTTTTGTACTTTTCTCAAGTTACTTATCTACCCTTAGATAGATAAACTGTGGTGGTAAAACCATGTAAGCATAGGTTTTTACGGATGTTCATTACACCAAAGGACATCCAGTTGTCCCGTGTGACAATACATACAATGGTTAGTGAGCTATTATGGGCATTAAATTAATGCAGAGAGATCATTAGGGAAGGCGCTAGGGCTTAGTGGACACAACGTAATGGCCACATTCATTAGTGGAACACAATAATATATTTCTCCCGTTCTGTTACATACAAACCTCTCACTCTCTCTGTGTGTATTATCATCTTCTTCAACTCCAGTCAATGTCAGCTTTGCTTTTTTCCTTAAGTTTTCCTACTCCTCCGTATTGTTATAATACTACCACTGGTTTCCCAAGTCTCTCTAAAAATATACTACATTATCATCATTTTTGGGGAAAATAGGATGACACAGATGAGTAAAAGTCTCTCTCTCATTCTCTATTTTTATATACATATGTGATATGTGAACTTGATTGTCAAAGTCAAAGGTCCTCTTATATACACCACAAGTAGCAATAGCTTTAAACCAACCCGATTCTAAAGAAGAGCTTGACATCAGCTACTAAAGTGAGTAGTGGTGGCTGGTGATGATGCTAGTTGGTCTTGTCTCATATTTTGAATTGAAATAAGCCCTTGTGAACTTTTTCTTGTTAAACGGACAAGAAAATACATAAGAAGATGAGGAACACACACAGAGTCGTCAATAACTCTCTTTTTCTTGATTCGCCCTGCTTGCACATTATTACCACGGACACTAAGCAGCCACCTTGGTCATCATCATCATCATCATCATAATGATGATTCCCCATCTTAGAATATATTTAATCTTTGTGTATATGTCTACTTATATACAGGAAAAAAGTATACATTTATAAATGTTGATGTAACTTAAATAATAGAATTTAGAGACAGATCTTTATAGAAAGACTCCCTAGCCTTGTCCGTTCATCACTAGAAAAATCTTTTTATCTCACTGATATTCTCTGACATAAGTGACTTCTACTACAAGTTTTTTTTCTTTCTTAAGAAACTTCTTTATACTATCATCCATTTTCTAACTCAACTCTTATTACTCGTTTTAATCCGATTCTTTCATTCCCTTCATTCCTCTTATTACTTACTCTCCAGACGGTAGATATAACTTGAGTCTTTACTACCTCTTGTTTTTTTACGATTATCATTTTATAACCTCGTTGTCTAACGAATTAAAACCAAGTCTTATTGTTACACTGGAGGAATATATCGTAATTAAAGAAGAATTAGAGACTTGACCGAGCATAAATCTTAACCTGGTTTCTCTCTCTCTTGTCGTTTTGCTTTATAAGATAAATAGCAAAAGAGAAGAGATAAAGCAAACAATTGTTTCTTTTACTAAATACCTAAGAAAAATCTCATGTTATGTCTAACTAACTCACTGCGCGATGGCGATACTAAATTTTTATAAGATTTTATCTCAGTTTTGGTTGAAATCTTGCAATTTTTATTAATCTTTTTTTTATTTCTAAATCATCGCAAAGCAACAATAGAAGAATCCTTTACGCTTAATAATAATAAAAATGTAAAAATTACTTCTCATGTTTTAACTCAAGAACTTGAGAGTTTTGTTTAATTTATCTCAATCTCACTCTCAAATCAAAGATAACACTTTTAAGACAGCTTAGACGGCTAAGAGACATGAAGTTTACATTTACAAGTACAATTTTACCTTAGGATAAGACCCAGGGTGAATAAGCAAACCTTTGGTACTAAAAAGGGCAAAGTATTAAAACTAAAAATCCAGGTGGGTCATCATCCACACTACTACTACTACAACTATTAAAACAACTTCACTAAAATCTAATGAAAGGAAGGAAAAAAGCATAATAAAAAAATAATGAAACAATTCTTCATCTTTCTCGATCCCTCTTAAGATGGCTGTCAGATTTACACCGTTAATTTAATCTATGTACTTACCTAACCTTTCCTGAGAAAGACAAACAAAAGAGCTTAATATATAAAAAGCTTGTAGGGAAGTGTACAAGAAGATAAGGCATGAATTCCTCTATGTCCCCTTATGTACTTCTTGACGAATTTTAAAAATATAATATTATTCCTAAGCACTAATGAATAGCTATACATGTTAGTTGTGATTAAAGATAGATTCGTTCCTTGGTTTATGATTTTTTAAAGATTATTTTCTATATACATATATAAGCAGGAGTCGGGTTGGGTTCAAATCATCAGTCGTCTTTGCTTTTGTTGAACAAAGACCGTGTTTATGGATGTGGAAGGGAGATGTTATTTTTCATAAAAGTTATATGTCATTTCATTACTTAAGAAAAGGGACACATTGCATTGCAATAGTGACTAAATCTAAAACCACGGAGCTTTATCTAAAAGGAAAAAAATAAATAATAATAATACGAACTCTGGAGACAAAGACAAGATTTCTCCCTTTTTATATAACTCTACCTGCCTTAAAAGTTATGTAACAATAATATTAAATAATATATAAAATATATAATGGATTGAACTTGCTAAGGTTTTTATGAACAAAATGGCCCTTATAGTCACTAGAGTGTACAAAACAATATGATATGGTATGAATGACTACTTTTCAAAACAAATCCTTATTCGATTCCAGAATTCTTTGTCACATTTTTTGACATCTGAGTAAATGATGGTTTTCTAAACAGCTTACCTCACCGAACAAATTTGTATGTGCTTGTGTAATAAAATATATATAGCCTTTAGTTTTATATGTAAGCAAGGAGCATCGTATAATAATTGTGATTGGGTTAACCTTGAACAAATATATTTTTATTTTACCTTATCTGGTTGATACTGCTTGTCGATGTGTCTTTGCTGTGTACTATTATGACTGTTGCATCCAAATTCATTTCCTTAAGAGAAAAAATCTTTCATTTTTTTCAATTCATTAAGCGTTTCTCTCTAAGAGTCCCCTTTGTACTTGTGTCATTTGGAAAAATTTCCAACACCTTTCATATTTCGTATACGAGGGTTTGATTCAAAATCCATTAACAAAGATAGATGATCCATTATCGTTAAAAAGCGGAAAGACACTCAAAACTGTATAACTAATGCTTCTAAATTCCTTAAAAATTATGAAAATGAATTTTGGGTTGAAACACTCAAAATTCTTTTGAATTGAAAAATTCGTTAAAAGATTTTTTTATTCGTTTCCTTTGTATTTGTTTGTTAAGAGTACGGTTATTTTTGGAGGTAAACACTTTTTCTAAATTAATGATAACTATTGTGTGTTTGTAAACACGTGTGTAATCAGTGGTGGTGGTTTTACATTTTTTTTAACAGCCTGCATCCTTAAAATAACTTAAATTCATATTTTATCCCTTTATCCTATTATTCATTGAAAAATTGTGAGTTTTAATAAAGCAAACATTTACCAAATATACACATTATAATTCTATTAAGAGCCTAGTATGCATCATTTTTATTCAAAAGTACTTAACCCTAAAGCCTCTATACAGAAAGAACAACTTCCTACACATGGGATGTGGTCTATGTGTTTCAAAAAGATAATAAAGCTGGTAAATAATCAAGAATAAATTTGGAAATATATTATCATCATGATCCTTTTAGACGTAGTTGCCACTACCACTACCAGTATGGAAGCTTATTCGGAGGATATATTTAGGTTTCGAAGTAAAACCGTTCGACATTTATGATTGATGAATTCGGAAGGAAGGAAATTCAAACATTGTTCGTAATCGCTAATGATTCCCAAATGGTAGGAAAAAGGCCTAACCAAACCACACAGACAATACATTAATAAAAGTAGGAACTACTCACACAAGGCAAACTAAATCTACTCCGGAATACTATTAGGAAAAACATCGGATCGAAGTCGAAATTAAATGGAAATGAAAGAATCACCACAATGCAGCAGCCCACATACATACATTGTCCATATCTTTTAGAGTAGTGTGGATTTTAGATCAAAATACTTTGGTTAGTTTGGTTTTGAAAATTACAAGGGAACTTTTTAAAGTGTGCAATATTTTCTTGACCTTAATATCTAAAT
>JAQGAA010001986.1:0-13862 GCA_034696425.1 Isotoma viridis | reverse complement strand
ATTCTAGCTTAATCTTGTTAAATAGTTAGATACAAAATTGAATTAGCTAGAATTTCAAAAGGCTTCATATTACTAGTCTATTTTAGTTTTATTCATAGTCTTATTACTATTTCATTGAATAATTTCCATACACGAGGATAACCAAGGATGATGCTTCCTATTTTATCCTGTTTTCCTATTACTATAATAGTACAGTCTATAATTTTTACTTTTGCACAAAATGCATACTACTGAATATTTTCATTATTACTGAATAATAAATAATTTTTTAAATGGCTTCCTTTATGGTGTATCAATGCTATGAAGAAATAAAACAAATGCACTAAGGGAAATGTACTAGAACTAGAAGCTATCGGCTAATAATTTAGCCTTTTACAAACAATGTTTTTATCAGGCTTTTATTTAAACGAAGAAAATGCTTTAATGTTTACAAGAAAAATTAAACCTTTCCGTTGTTACTACTGAAAACTGAATGTTTCACCAAACATAAATATACAACTTCAAACACTTTTTAAACTATTGATAAAGCCTTTAAACTACACAATAAGTTCATATGCAAACAACATTAAAAATGATTGTATTTATGAGTATTTGAAAAGAATTATTGTCTACATGCAACTATAAAGACATTTTTGAATGATGTATTTATCTTATTTTTACAGATAAATAGTTACACACACATATTATGGGGAAAAGTTTTATACTCTATATAATGTCTCACAAGTGGTATGATTAAAACTATTATTGTAGCTATTATATCATTTGACTATTTATTTCATTTATGCTTTGCATGTTAAGTCTTCCAAGAACGCATGGATTACATGGGATGAATGAATAATCAGATATGGACAGGGAGTGCTAGTACATGTAATTATTTTTCTCTCTTTCTGACATAATATTATGTACTTTCAGATCAAGAGATAAAAATTGATTCAGATTAATCCATAATATGCCTCAAGGGAAGGATTATTGGTTCCTAGATTTATTTGACTGTTTATGCATAGGCCATGAAATGTATACTAGTACATGGTTGGAAGTTGAAAGTTGCAGGTGATAGAATGTTTTTAAAAAAAATTCACCCTGACTGAATTGTGAGGCATTATATTACCTGTGCCTGTATTTATGTTCGTATTTTATTAAGAACTAATACTATTGAATTTTTATTGTTGTAAGTAAATCATTATAAAATCAGAGGTAGAAAAAAGTTTAAGAATTAAGAACAACAAGAAAACATTTTTATAGGTAAATGAAGTTCTGCAGAATTTCCACTGACACCTGAGCAACTGCTTACAACTTTTCCAGACAATTATAAATTAAAATTAGTTGATCCCAAATCCCAAGCTTCAGGAGTGTGCATGTTGTAAGCAGAAATTTGCTTATTTGTTGATTTCTACCTTGTTTTTTAGACAGGGATGTATAATTAATTTACACTACTAAATATTATGCTTCTTGTGTTTGTTAAAATTGTTTCCTCTTTATGCATAATGCAGTTAATTACACCAAATGCAAATTAAATTGATTTTGCACTAAACAGGATTATAAAAAGGTTTGATTTTAGTTTGGTTTACTTGTATCTTCAAAAATATGAATTTAAATAAAAGCAAAAACTAATAATTTTGAAAAGAATCTAGAGGTAGAAGTTTAAAGCAAACTACTGCCTAAGTTTACTACGAATTTGATTCGACTATGTACGTAAACCCAGTTAATCAGTTTATGATTTTAGAAGCGTATCGTCCAATAAAACATTTCTATTTCCCCATCGGAATCTCTAATTTTAAGAGACAATAAATGAATGAAGAAATGAGACTCGATGAAATTGAATTGAGTTTGATTGAGTTATTTTGTAACCACATAAGCTGGATGACATCCCCAGTAGTCCCAGTTAGTTAGTTAGTTCATTAGCTTTAGTTGGCTCTTTACTTGAGTTAAGCAAACCATCCATCCAATCTATCAAGGAGAAAGGCATGTGTAACTGGGTGGAATATTCTTCAATTCCCACTGATTCGGAATTAATCTACTGAATTAGTCATTTTAATATCGGGTTTGTGATTCCGCAATATGAATGAAATTACGCACACCCAATAGATTGTGTCTGCGGTAGTACTACCCAGGGTGACGGTATAATACTTTTGTGGTGTGTATATAGAATCACTCTTGTAAATAATTCTTCCCTAAATAAAGTAGTCACTCATCCAAATTTAATGTTGATTTCATATTTCACAACCTTTTACTAACCTATAGCTATTATGTGTGTGAGGTTATGTTTCACTACCTCTCACTAACTGATAAATCAAACGTGATGATTTTCATTATAAATGACATTCGACATGAGTGGAAAGGTTGCAATTTCGAAATTTCATTTCGTCTCACTAGTCCCACAAGTGAAAGGACAAGACGGTAGTGGTAGCATGAGATAATTCATTTGAGGAATAATACAATGTAATTAGATTTATGAAAGGAGAGAATCGTCCGTGCTTCTTTTTGGTTGGTTGAATCTAAATAAATATAAAGGCAAAAAAATACTTCATCTGGTTGTTGTATATAACCCTCAAAACCAAAATCCAAAGTAATAATAACGTAATTTTGGTTAGATATGTAGACCAGGATTTTCTCTGCTTTGTGAATTTCTATGTATCAATTCAATTTAAAGGTAGTTTTCCAGAAAGGGCCTAAAAGCAAGCTCACGTCAGACAAAAATTTGTTAAATTGCTCATAAAATTTGTGTATTGTTATTAACATTTATAAAGATTTGCGTCCATGAATAAAGGTTTATGCTTTTCATACGGCTGATAGTTTACGCAGGTTGTATATTATGCAATAGTAGTAAGTAGCAGTAGTGACTGACTCTATCTAATAATCGGGTACCCAATACACCCATATAGGTGGTACCCATCATCATCATTCAAAATACATGTGGGCATCATTCATGAATTCATGACTCGTGTTTTATGTTTTCAGACTTTCGGTCATGAATGGATGAATAAGTGAAGTATTTGGAATAAAATATGTTATAATAATATAAAAATATTATAAATGGGAAGATTTTTCATATTGGAACACAACCACACGTTATTACTATTGTCATTCCATTCATTATGCTTCTCATGTAAACCAGCCACTTGGAGTTTATAAGCTGGGTACATGACATAAAAATTGGAAAACCGTGTGATTTCTTTTGAATAAAAAAAGTATTTCATGTTTTTAAATCATAAGGCTTTACATTTTGAACCTAAAAGCATGTTTTTATTGTATGAAACAAATTTTTTAAACGTAGAGTTGGAAATCTCATTGATATCCGCAATTTACTCGTAATAATATTATATAGACCGAAGAAGGCTGTATTTTATAGATGATTTATTTTCATTTCTCTGTTGTTACACGCAGCATCTGTCGCTTTTGACATTCAGTCTCTCAGTCTGTGTGTCGCGAGCCTTACGGAGTCGGGCAATTTGGATGAAATGGGACGTGCAATAATATAATGAGTTGTAGGGTGCGAACAACATTTGAATGAGTTGATCTACAAGCCATAATACTATAATAGTAATCATTTGTACTTATTAGTAGTAGAAGTAACCATACGTATGTGTGTTTGTATGCCTAAGGAATAAGGAATATATTGTTATGTAGGGCTTGCAAACATAAAAGTCTAAAAGAAAATGTACCAAAGTTGAATAGGAAAAGGCGTTAACCATCCCTGAATTTAAATGGGATAGAACGTACAATATTTTTTGATAATAGAGGCTGTTCCTTCAAAAGAAAAATTATGGATGATAAAAATGAATTCAAAACTTAATGTCAAGTCATATGTAAAAAGTAACGTTTGCTTCTATGTCCTACGAGTAATGTTCTATACCCAAAAATATATTGAATGAGATAAGATAGAGTTAAAGGTAATAATAATCTGTCTATTTGCCAACCCTTGGTTGGTTAAAATTTACGGTTTGTAAGTACTTTCAGTTTGTATTGAATTTTAGTTCGTTTAGTTCTATGTTGAAATCCAACACCACAGAAGTCACTCGCTTCGTCAAGTTAATCCAGATTTGACCTGAGAGAAAGGCGGAGGAAGCGTGTTTGGAAGTGCCCAAAATACTGAAGGAAGGTATGTTGACGACTTCAAATGATTCGTTCAGCTGCCACCCATTCCAGCCTTCAAACTGTTTGTTTAGATGACCGCTTGACCTATTTGATCGTCACGCAATTTTAAGTCTTTTTAGTACCATGAATAATCACCGTGTAAAGTTTATAATTGCCTGTCTTTCTATAAAAGTTGATGGTTTGTTGGGGAAAGTTTTCTTTAACTAAAAGTTTCAAGTCCGAATTATATCTAATTTTAATACAAATTTAAGTATTTTAGTTTTGCCACTTATCTTGAGAGATCAGTAAAAGATTTTGTCATGTGTATGTATATCTTATAAAGTTATTAGAAAAAAGTGCCTGAGTAGACACCTTAGAATATATTTTAACTTGATCTTACATATTATATGTGACGAAATTCTTTATGACTAGCAGCTTGTATTATTATATTTGTTATTTTAAAGCATTTAATTCTAAAGCTAATCTTTGATCTTGAAGGTAATGTATTATACAGCCGGAAGTTTAATGAAATGACAAAAATATTTATGAAAGTGAATAGAAAAGATGAATTGATAAAAGTTATAAGCAAACACCTTTACCTTTGAAAGTATTTGCCGAATCAGAATTTAGGTATATACTGAACAGGAAACTTGAGTAGGAAGTTGAAGCAGAAGAATTTCAAAATTTTTTGGCTTTGAAGACGGTGGCAGTGAATAGATGAAACCGAAACCTTTATAAATGGAAGAATGACAAACACGTGTTTGTAAGTAACAAAGTTGCCACCTCGAATTACTTCAAGAATAAAAGAATATTAGGTAATACAAAATAATGGAATAAAAGATCTTTTGATATTTACTGTCTTTGTTAGTCTTGCAGAAAGACTCTGCCGACGCTTTTAACAACCCGATTTGCTATTATTCTTCATTGAACTTAATGGGGACCATTCGCTCTTTTCAACGGACTTTTGAAACGTTTCCACAAGACAGCTATAAAAAGTTTATTACTTTTATGCTGATTTATCTCACTCTTCTGACTCGTCAATTTGTTATGTTGTGTCGCGACTTATTCAAATTTCTAACGAAGACTTCTTTGACTTTAATGGCTTTCATGGAGCCTTTTACCAATCATCATTATCTTTTTGCAGTTATGAAGAATCTTAAAGATTTTCTAGAAACTGTAATGAAAAATAATAATACAGTTACTTATAGTACCAACTATAATAGGTATTGAGTAGGTTTAATGTAAATCTAGTAGAGTGGACCAAGGGATTTAACTTTCATGTAGCTATAATTTCATCAGGTGAAGTAATCTCAAAGTCAAAAATAAATCCATTAATCTGACAAATTGTACTTGTAAATCAATAGAACAATTACATCAAATTACTTTTTTTCACTCCATTGCTCTTTGATATAAGATGGCATTTTTGATTATTATCATAATTGAACAAAGTATTCAATTTCTCTCTAATTGCCGTGACTGACTAAAGTTTTAAAGCTCATTAAAAGTCCATTTATTCGCAAAGAGTGAGCAACATTTATTATCTAAGCAGATCAACAATCAAATAATTACGAGAGAGACTGTATAGTTGTCTATTCAACCAAATCATAATTCTGATCACGAAAGGAGGCTTTATGATTTGATTCGACAAAAATAAAAACATTATTTGACTATGCTAAGTAATATTATAATGTAGAGGCATTTCTCTTAAGCAGAGTTTCCTAATTAAAAAAATCACAATGGAGATTGTATGATTTAAATAAAATTCAATTGAATGCCAACTGCAAAGCATTATTATACGAACCAAAGGGTAAATGGAATTTGATTTCATAAACGACTATTTGTCTACTTCTAAATCCCTAAAGAGAAATATTAATAATAAATAAAAAACAATTAAAGTCATATTTAGGGTGACCATAAATTCAAAGAACGGGGGACAGTTTTGGGCACACCTCTTTTGACTAACTGGTTTTGTGTTTTTTTTCTATCTTGATACTGAAGTTTTATAGAATATCAATTTTAAAATTCTTTAAGTAAAATATTACGCATTTTAATGAAAACTTTAGCCTACAAATGAACAAATTGAACATGAACGTATGGTCAATAATGGTCACCCTAGCCTAACTCATAATATTGGACTGCATGTAAAGCCTTTCGAATAATTTAAATTTCAAAGCACCGGCAATGTTCTGATTTAGGTTGACGTGTGCGATTCACGGTCACTTCGACGAAAAACCATTTCGGCGAAAAGTCAGAAATTCTGAAACCCATAGGTGCATATGAAAAAAGTCAATTGGACGAAAACAATTTTTTTGAAGGAAGTCCTTTGGGCGAAAGGATTAAAAATGTTAAAATCAGTAACAATCAGTCTTTATTTCAAAAATTTAACACAATTAACACTTATTTATCATCAACGAATCAATTTTTAACAAAACTCCGTAGATTCACTTATAATAATCAGGTGCTAGTGATGCAGCATATCTCATCCATTTAATAAAATCTTCCAGACCAAATTGATACTAAATATCATCGGAATGAATAGTGACTCACAATATGGGATCAAAGAAAGTCAAAGATGGGATGATATTACCATAAATATGATTAGAACATGTATTTTAATCATATCTATTTTACCTATTTTCGTTTTTGCATTTTTCGCCCAAATGACCTAACCTAAAAAAAAAGTTTTCGTCCAAATGACCATCAAATTTTCGCCGAAATTGTTTTTCGTCCAAGTGACCGGACACCGACGTGTGCTATTGTCCATTAAAGATTTCTCTAATCCTTTTAACTCTTCAATGACCTTTTTATTCCCAGACAGAGACAACAGTGTTGATAGTTGATAAGAACTTTTCTCTCTCTTTCTTAAGAGGAGGAGACAAAAGCTTTTTACACAAAGTAATAAAATGGGATCGATTCTCAAGAGAAGAATTTGATGACTGATTTGAAAGAATTGGAATGAATTGAATTCATGTTTATCATCATATCATAAAAGCAAGTCAGTCATCATCAATAATCCTCATCATCATCATCATTCAATTCAAAGCTTGTTGTCTTCCTTATTTATCGTTGAAGAAGAAACTGAAATGAAATGCGATCTAGAGACAAGATACGATTAGATATTTTGAAACAGGAGACTTATTGACTGAAGTGGTCAATTCAATTGGAAAGAAACTAAGCCTTTTATTTTTCGTCAGTCGGATCATCTTGACTTTTGGTGATGATGATGATGATACTGATGGTACTTCAATGTCTTTTAGTGACTGACTGCAACACTTTCCGACTCTAGACTTCAGAGACTATGTATCATCATACTTGGGGAACGCATAATAATCTATAACATAACTTGTAACACAAACAAAACTATATAATAAAAATATATGTGAGTGTTAAAGAGACAAGACCGACTTCTAAAGTTGAGAGTGAATGATGATAAAAATCAACATTGTAAAAAAAAACCTCAGGTACAAATGACGCTGTAGAAACTATGTACAAACTACAATCAACACCTTTTTCAAACATGCTGTGACGGCCGATAGTTTATTAGGTATTATTGGTATTTTTATGCATCTTCGCCGCGGGACTCTTTCTTTAACTCTCCCTTGTATAGAAATAAGGAAGGGTAGTTTGTAAGTAAGTGTAAGTACTATGTAAGTAGTAGTAGTTACCTTAAAGAGGAAGGTAATAATCTCTTGTAAAATGTGTCATTGTTGAATTATGCATTGTTATGAAGTCTATTGTAACAGTGGATGGGTTTATGTTTAAAAAGATGCTGTTTTAAGGTAGGCTAATCGTATAAGTAGTATTATATTATTGCACTTGAAAAATATTTAAATAATATTTGTATTGCTAATTCTACTAGCCGTAAAAGCTAATTCTAAGTCTAAAGCTAACTCTGATAGCTAACTCAGCATAGCGTCCCTAGAAAATGCCTAGGAAATAAAGACAGTGTACTCAGTCTTCATTTGTCCAGTGTTTGTACACAATTCGATACGCATTTCAAATGATCCACGACCCTGTCAGTCAATGTCTTGTTGTCAAAAGTCAATTTTAGAACAATACCAATTTTTACCGCAAATTCAAGGTACTTATACCTTTTTTCAAATTTTAATTTACTTGGGAGACTTTAAAAGTCATTTGGGAATATTGGAACAAACTATTTCTCCGAATTGATAACATACTACAATGAGTTCAATCGAATGTCGAAGTCAAGTTGTTAAGTCAGTCATATCCAGACAATTAGTCTATAGATTTCCTTGTTTCTAAAGATAACCTGAATAGAAATCAGTGTATGAGAAAGATCTCATTCTCACTTTTATTTAAAGAGAGAGAGAGAGACATACACATAGAATTCACTGTCGTGTCGTGTTTTTAGTTTTAGTTTAGTAGGGTGAGGGATATGCCGACGCCATGCGTTAGATCGAGATGCATTTATTTCTTAGAAAATTTCTTGACTTTTCTTATTCGACTTGGCCATTGAAGCCTCAACCACGCCTACTTTTCCCTCATATTCTTCCAAACAATTTCTTTCTAAAACTGACCGCTTTACTTTTCAGTTATTTTTTTGTACTTTTTACTCCCTTTTGATCTCCACCGCAATAAGTGACTTTTACCTATATCCAATATTGCTTTACGTAATTTTGTAGACCATAAAGAGCTTTCATGAGTCAAGAGTTTCAATATTTATTTAAACCCCTTCGTCACAATTGCTGATTGTTTGGAGAAGCGATGTACTGAATTTATGATCTTTATGAGCTTTTGGATTGTCCTTCAATATCAACCATGTAATCTGAAGCGTAAAAAGTGTTAAAAATTCATTAAATGTTTGGCAATTGTTATTGTTATTATTCTTATTATATTGTACAGGCATCCAGTGATTCAGTACACAAACGTGTTTGGGTGAAAACAATATTAAAAAATCAGCTGAAATTAATTTTAAAACATGATTGTTGTTACGAATTAATTTTGTTTACTGAACAAACCCGTAGTTATAAACATATAACGTGGCTAAAACCCAACTACGGGATTATGTAGTTTTTGTGTTCAAAAGCTTATAATAGTCCCGATGCCGAATCGTTTCCAGGTTTTACTCTACCAAAATTAAAGTAAATTGCAAATAGTACAAAAACCAATTATTTTCTCCTGTTATTATCGTCTACTTTAAGTAACTCATGCAATACCTATTTAAAAAGTGTATTGAGTCAGGTCGGTGTTTCATAGTAAAACAAAAAGGTAACTCACAATCACTGGTGCCAATGCCAATTCTATCTGCCCGGTCCGTCCGTCCGGTGGTAGGGTTAATAGCTAAAGCCTAAGTAATAAGTATATTGTTTCTTTCCTCAGTGTAAAGCTTAATTTTTACTACAAGTATAAGATGCACCTAAGCAATTCACCCACACATAGACCAAAACTAAAAAAAACAAATCTGTACAATAGCCCTATTTAATTTTGAGGTAATAAGACACACATTAAACTGACTCACCTTTTTTAACCTTTATTGTTTACCCATTTAAAGCCGACAGACAACCGGCTCCGTTTTACGTCCTTCTTTCTAAAAATGGCTCATCTTCACTATCCTTTTCAACTATTATTTATTTTTTAACGTAATTTTGCCATTCTAAGATTAGCCTTTTAAGTTATTACAATAACAGAGCCGTCTTTATCTTTTTAAAGGATAGAAGTAGCAATAATATTATTATCATACATTCATACAGTAATGCTATAAAGCCAGAAAGTAACTCAAGATGAGTAAAAATCCCTGTTTGTTACTATTTCCGACTTTCTTTGAACTTGGACTGTGGTCTAACTAAATCATCCTTGTAATCCCTTAAATCATATTTATTTTCCCATCCTCTTGTCTATAAAGTCATTTTCCTAGAACTCCCTCGTCACACCCACTTGATTCTCATGTCTTTAATACATCCTTTGGGTAAAGATTTCTAATTGTATATACATTTTCAACGACCTTGGTTAATCGTTGTGTTATAATCTAATCAAATCAGGAAAACCTTACTGACTATAAGTTGTATCTATATTCACGCTTTACAATAATTTAATAACTATAATGAAATATAATGCTATCAACAAGTTAGCAAATTTCAATCCAATTTTAAGGATTGCAAAACTACAATTAAAATTATAACTGTTCCCTTGTAAATTAAAACTTCTTTTTTATAAAAGGCTGCGAGTGAGGAAATACTAATAATGGGTTTCCAATCATAAAAAATGATTAACTTGTTCCAACGCAATTCAGACAATACTGGTATATTTCACTGAGTCTGGGAAAACGTAGAACACAATTATATTAAAATTATTAGGTAAATAATACGCGTATTATCGTATTGTTTTTGCATTAAATAAAATAAAGTGTTCATAAAAGCTTCATTAAAACAATTAAATTTAATTAACTCAATATAGTGTGCTTTTAATCGAGTGTTCATTTTATTACTAAATTATTTCAGAATTGTTTTAACTTTATTCTAGGTGAGACAAGTTCGCATGTGAGTGTTCACTAATAACTAGGTGCAAGTTGACTCTTCCTGTAATCGTAGCAAAATTGTAATAAAAATGTTCAACAATGAAATTAATTAGAAAAAATTACTTTTTTTATTAAGTTAGCAAAATGATTTTTTATTATAGATACAATGCAAATGATGGCCTGACTATCATCATTAGGAATAAACTTTAAACAAGCATTTTAAAAATTCGATTAATTAAAACACACAGCATCAAGTTAACCATGCATAGGCGTTTGTCATGAAAATTTGCATTAAACGCATTATTCATTTGATATTTTGTATACTTATGAAATGACAATAATAAAGCTTTGATTCTTTGCTGGTTCTGTTCTATGTTATTTCTAAAAAAATACAATTTATAGCAAATAAAGTTAAAACACACAAAATAGTTATGTTAAGCTGGTAAACCTAAACAGTTCTGTGTTTCGTATAATACTTATGTTAATAGTCGAACACTTCCCACTACAAAGAAGTTCATGAGATTATCAATTCCTTTTAAATTTTAATTTCACTAAGCAATGCATTAGTGTTGTCACTTAAGAATTAGCTTCTGAAATGAATTGGAGATGGGCAGGGTTGATAGCAGTAGTTATTGTTTCATGGAAATAGAAAAAGGTGTGTTTGAAAATGTTGTAACTTCAGTCTCACCTATCTAACTCACAATATTTAAAGGGTTTTAATGCATTCACTCTAAATTAAGAACTTTGAAATAAAAAATTACAGCATTCTATAAGGTAATTTTTTCCTAGAATTAATGGACTGTGTCAAAAATAGTGTATTTACAATGTGGATGTTTAATTTAGTACTATTCTTTTATTCTTCCAAGCATATGCATCTTGTAAACTGAAGCTAACATATGGAGATGGAAGTTTAGATTTCGTTTCTATTTTTAAGTGTTGTTTTTACAATTTTACAATTAAAAAATCTCTATTCCCCGACGCAAGAAATAGACTTAAGATAAAATATTGGATATATCATCATCCAAAAGTAAAATTAGAAAGAAGAGCAAGATCAAGGAGTTAGTTTTAAAATAGAAAGCATAAACATGATTTCCAATCCGAGTCGGATAAAAAAGGAAGAAATTTATTTCGAATTGGGAAACTCCCACAACAAATGAAAGGGGTGGTTCCCAAACTGAGTTAGTAAAAGATGATAAATAGGTAAATGTTACATGGAAGCTCGCTTCTCGCAGCAGGTTACTAAAAACCCCCTTCCGAGCAGATCAATTTTTCAAAATTTCCTGTCAAAAATCTTCTTGTCTATCGACATATTCTTGACCTCTGGTACAGTAGTTATCCATATTGGGAAACACCAGTGTCCACCCCTTTCCATGACTTCCTTAAACTATTGCTTTACTCTCACCTTTGTCTTTGTCTTCTTCCGGCCCGTCCTTCCTCAATACTCATACATTATCAATATGATTATTACTATTACTACCAAAGGATTACTATAATTACTTGTTAGTTTGTAACCACACACTACTACTCATATCATATCATTACTATTATCCTATTACTTAAGCAAAATAACTAATCAACCAAATTCCTCATTAGCCACAGCTGCCAGTTCAGCTTCATAATCTCCAATCTCAATAATTTTTTAAGCGATGTAGGTTATGTTTGATCACATAGAATCACGCTACAATCCAATCTCTTCAATATGTATTAAAATTCATGGGCCATCTAACCCACACTGTTAATCAGCTTGAAAATTGATACAAAATGTGTACACGTTAGAAAATATTTTGTATTTTTTTGTAACAATTTACAATTGTTTGAAGTATTGACTCATCATAGCCAGATTCTAAGTTACTTGTATATGTTACATTGATGGCTAATAGAAGATGAAATTATGCGAGAAATTTGAGGCGTTTGAATGAAGGGAGACCCTAGGGTAAAGTTACAGTAGTAGTAGTGTGGCAGTAATAATCGAAATACGATTCATGAAGTGTGTT
The DNA here is from genome assembly GCA_034696425.1 of Isotoma viridis. Taxonomy (NCBI): domain Eukaryota; kingdom Metazoa; phylum Arthropoda; class Collembola; order Entomobryomorpha; family Isotomidae; genus Isotoma; species Isotoma viridis. The sequence goes on along the minus strand of JAQGAA010001986.1, from coordinate 1,319 downwards.
CTCCCTGTGGACAAACTTTGGTCGGTTGGAGAACACAGAATGATTTACAAATATTAGGGTGAACGTATGGGTGACTGATTTTGAAGATGAGTAAATTTTCATTTGTATATCTACTATATACATTTCTTTATTATTATAGACACATGGTTTCGAGCTAAATGGATGTTATTGAGAAATCTTGGGTTATATAAAGAGTAGATAAAGTGCAGTCAGCAATGTGGTGAACTTGGAGTGAACTTGATGCCATTAACGACTTCTGCGCTGCCACTTTTCATTGACTTTTAGAAAGCCTGTAGGGGAAAGATCAAAAGGGTGTCGTAGCCCGGGTTACTTTTGTCACTGAACTTCTTACAGGTCACAGCTATACTGTGAAGTAGTAAAGCTTCTAGACTTGGTGAGATAAAGAGATCTTTATTAGTTCACCCATGCGACTAGATTTTACGATAGCATCAGATGACTAATTAGTGATCCTTACTTTTTCCTCTTAAACCTCACTGAGCTGCTGTACTGACTGAATACATGTGTGATATTTAAGACCTTTAGTAACTATCCACGTAATTAGACTGGAGTCATCTAGCTCGTGGGGCACATTAAATTTGACTCGTCCCCATTATCTCTTCTAGTTAACTTATTTCGCATTTTTATAACTTATACAGTTTATATCTATGCGTAAATAATGGCATTTTTTGGTTTATACAACTGTTTTCTTCCAGGTTTAAATTTATCTCATCTTGAACTGAAGAGAATTAGCTTTTGTTTTCAAACTTTTAAATCCTTTTCGGTCCATGTGAAACTGAAATCTAAAAAAATACCAAAATCGAGTCTGTCTCTGTCATTCTTTTGTTTTCCTTCTGAATCATTTAACCCGTTCTTTTGTCTTTGTTTTTGAAGACTTTAATGCGAAAATAAAATATAAAAGCGTGAAAGTTTGACTCTCTCTGTGGAATTTATTATTTAACGACTGTCTTATGACTAGGATCCGTATGCTCAGGGGTGTCAAAAACTGTCTTAACTCATTTCACTAAACTTTTTCACTCCTCTTGCTAGTGGTTATTGTTAATGACGAAATGTTTAATTTCATTTTTTATATTAAGGTTTTGGTAAGTTAAATTCAATCCGGTGTTAGACGTGTATTGAAATAAGCATCTCCTAAGCTTGTAAGAAAGCATTTACTTACTAATACATAGACTTCAAAAAATTGTTTAAAACAAAAACAATCTTAATGAAAGCTATTAAGAAATCGAATTTTCTTATTAATGACTTATGAAAACAGAAAGAGTTATGTTATTATGATTTGTGACAAAGACATGAACTGAATG
>JAQGAA010001985.1:0-13862 GCA_034696425.1 Isotoma viridis | reverse complement strand
AACCACTCTTGTTCATGTATACTCATCGCATCTTAGTGTCATTAAAGAATTCTAAAATAAAATGCAACAAAAGTCACCCTCATAGTCACTTGCTCAATTATTCCATTGAACCGTAATCTTTGTCAGAGGCCAGAGGTCGCAAATCTTGTAGTTTCCAATATACTATATCATATCGCTCTGCTATATGTATTCTAGGGCAGTCTTGACAGATCGGTATTTTTTCACTATTCCCTTCTCCAGTGTCTTTAGTTTTGCTTCTTACAAAAGATTAGGAACGAGGGATATTTCATTGGTGGTGAACCAAGCCAAGAAGTCAGAGTCAGACAATATAATGATTGGTATAAAGAGAATCCTGTGAGTGAGGGGACATCGGTCGTGTCGTGTCGACGACAATTTCCTTTTCACTAGGGATCTCGATGAAAGGAATTCTGAGTCTAGGAAAAAGGGAAAGTCAAAAGCTAGCAAGAGATAGATGAGATTGGTCAGCTATATGGAATGCAATCGGGCTTCTATAGAAGTAAGTAGCGGTAGTGGAATAAAAGGGCTTATGAACATTTTATGTGAAGTCGTGGCTTTTCTGTCTTCTCCCACTACCCATTCCTCAGCCAAGATGCCAATAACTAATTTCCACTCTGGAAACTCGAACAACACATTTCAGAACCTAACCTCTTTCATCTACGCGAGGCACAATGTTGGTTGACGTCTCTGTTTGATCCGTTTGTATTGCTTTGCTTTTATGTTCTGTCTTGGGCTATATATACTCATATATGGTTTCTTTTGATGGTTGAAATGGTGTTCAGAGTGTGGATAAAGTGAAAGCACTTTAGGACCTCTGAGCTCCTGTATTACTTGTTTATATGATGCTACTTACAGTCTATGTTTAGTACCTTGAATGCATATTATTTTATAGAGAAAAAAAGATTTCCAAACATTCCTTTTGTATCAGTAGTTTGGGCTGAAGCATGCAATGTTATTGAATACAAACAAACTGAATATAATATACGGTCCAAAAATCAATTAGTGAAAGAAAAAAGAAATACCTAATGCACGGTGTGTATCTGCAAGGTGTGGAGGGCAAAAGCAGGTTGGTTGAGCTACTTATTATTAAATTGCCACACTTCGCATTGTATTATTATCATATTATTAACATACTGGTGGCAGTTGTTTTCTCTGATTTACGAGTTTCTGGTCTGTAACTGTCGTTTCGGTTCTAATTTTTTCCCTTCAGAACACAACCGAACCGAACAGCGGGACTGTTATTTGCGATAGACAAGCTGGGTTGTTATATTGCCCTCCAGATCCAATTTGGAATCTCTTGGAACTGGGAATTTGATTTGGACTTACTCAAGCCCTGTGCCTGATATGGGCCTGCGGGTGGAACATTACTTATAGAGTATGAGCAAATGTGATATGATATACGCTTATGTCACTTGCTATACAAAGAAGGATCTGTCGGGAGCCAAAGCCTTTTATTTTTGAAGCCTTGTGCTGTGGTCTTCTTTGGGTTTCTCTTCTCTTGGGTAGATTATTGGATTGGCTATCAACGATAACGGTCTTTCCGGGCACCTAATTATAGGGGCAAACGTGTGTCATGTCGACATGTGCCTTATTTCTCTGTCAAATATATGGCTGAAAGAATGAGAGAAGCCCAAGCCACACACTTAATACAAATGAGAAACCAGGACACTTCCTTATAGCCCTTGCAGTTTCTGGTTTCTACTTAGGGTTCTTAATTCATTATGTTCCATCTGTCTCTGCTCCGGACCCATGCGGGTAATTGTTTCACTTCTCTGTGGAATGGAGACTGACGACCAGCTAGGAATTCTAGCCACAACATCAACCCAGAAAATTGTAATTTCTTGTTAACTTGGGCTTTATGGATACATGCATGGGGAATATGGGGATATATGACCTGATATGGATGACAGTTAGCTTAGCTGTGCTGTTTTTGTTTTTAGTGATTCTTATATTTATTATCTTGTACTACTTTGTAGTATACGACTCTTATTAACTAAAGATAGGATCTGTCGTTTCGTTTATGTTTAATATTATAAATGAGAACACGAAGGGTCGAATTCTGGCATGCACCCTTTGCCCTTGTTATACTTTTGGCGTGTGCCATCGGCAGTTGTGCGTGGAATGTGGTCTCGGGAAGGTCACTAGTAATCAGTCAAGAGGCAACAGCTGGAGGGAACAACTCAATACTTAATAACACCCTTCTTGTTACCTACAACTTAGGGCCTTAAAAATACTGAAGAAGCATGCAAAGGATTTCTTTAACCTAACGGTACAAAATGCCCAACAATCCTTTATGCAGCATAGTATATATAGATCTTCAATATTGAGTACTTGGTTTGGCTTCATCCTGTCACTTTTGGAGCAGTCGATGTCTTCCGTATTTTGTACCCAGGTTGCCACTGTAATTGACATGGTTGTTTATTCTTTGCGTTAAACCTATATATAGTATTGGAGATCACAACTTCTGAACTAGCATAATTTATTAACAAAGGAAACAACATAGAATTGTCATTGTCAACAAATCAAGAATTGAAAACTTTTTATTGCAGATTGACAAACGTAGCGTTTGAGTACAATCGGCTGATGTGGCTATCATGTCGCATATTCTTCAACGCGTACTTTCACTTTCATAATGATTATTTAACTTTGTTTCTACTTAAAATGAACATGGAATTTTTTCACATTGTTCAATTTCTAATGCTAAATTTTAAAAATTTTTGTTCGAAAGAAATATGTTTTCAGAGGTACAGCGTTATGTGAACTTTTAGGCAAACGTGAAAGATAGCATTTCGTTTTTGCACTACTGCTTGCAATTTAGCTCCTCAAGCTATATCACGCTATTTAAGAGACGTTCTGGTATGATACATATTTTATTTATATTTCAGGGCATTTTGAAGTATGAATTTATAGTTTGTAAATGGAATCGTTCTCAGTATTAAAATAAAATAATTAAGAGAAAATTTTAATTCAATTTTTATCGATTAAAAAATTTTCTAATTTCCTTTTTAAGAAAATTCATATAAAGCATAGCCTATCTAAACTTGTCAACCTCAATCTTTACATGACTTTGCAAACTGACGTTTATTTGCAGAAGTTGAGCAACTTATACATACATCTCAGCTTGTTAAAGTTTTTACGTGGAGACCATGCACTTGCATTTTATAATGAACCTCATCAGAGGGAAAGTATTATTAGAGAAAGTGGACACGTTAAATCTATTCCTCATGTGAAGGACCCCCTTAACGCAAACAATCAGATTACATTTTGTTCTCGTTTTGTAAAAAGCAATGAAAATAGAGACAGCGATAGAACAGGAAGCCAAGAAGAGATGAAAAGAAGAATGGCTGCGAAGGCCATTAGATTGGATGACCCGGACGTTCTCTCCCGGGATACAGGAAAATCGGAATAATTACCTATCTTACTATCCATTCCCATTACTTTCTTCTTGGCTTTCACACTAGATTTTGGTCACATCAGCCAATACCAATAGGACCTACACGTTTTTCGTTACTAGAGTGGAAATATGCGTGACTGACTTTGTGGAGTAGATTTAGTCTAGAATCTATACCCTTGTAAATGAGCCCTTTTTGCTTCTTTACGCCCCCAATGGTTGCTCGTAATGATTCCACCCGGTATCATATCGTATGTGGATCTCAGAAATCCAATACGGATTTAATGACGTTCGTGGGTAATGATGACACTAGAGAGGAAACTCGGATACGGTGACTTGTCATGCCGATACCCACCAACATCGTCCTCTACTTCTATCCCTCATTCCACTTTCTCCTTGATAGCTGGCAAAGTAATATTATCATCTACAAAGAGCATGAACTTATAGTCTCACTATAGTCTCTCATGCATGCAGTTTATTATCCAAACTCAAATCAAATACCCCCTATACCACCGTTTCATTCCATTCTTCTCTTCAATAATGTTCATCCCATTACAGAAAAGGTGAACAGAATAGACAGCGAGCGGAGGCACTCACTTGCACAAAATGTGTAATATTTTGTTTATAGCTTTGCTTGGTGTGTACCTCTCAAATGACATCAAATCGTACCATAGAGATGATAATCGGTTAGGCATGTCTACATAAAACTAGAGAATGACTCCAAGGGATTTAAGCTATAATAGATACCTATCATTTTCCATTCTGTCCTGCCAGAGACTTCTTTGTATTCCACTGAGGAGAGCATAATACTTTTGTATTGTAAAAGAGAAAATAATAAATGGAGATAGATTTATGCTTCGTGGCTTAAGGTGATGGAGTTAGTTGGAGTCTCGTCGAAATTCCAAAATCTCGTCTGGGACACGGACTTGTAGAGTAAAATGGAAGAATATAGCTGGCATAACTTTCATAATATATTCCAGACTTCTTGTTCTCCGTGACTTTGACTCACATAACTGGTTTCTCTAATCGTAATCGTAATACTTGGTTTGCGTGTGGCACAGGTTCAGGATCCATTTGATGATGATGATGGTCAGCAGTGTTTCCTCTGATTTTTATTATAGGATTCGTTACTTGGTTAATTATATGTAATGCTATGCAGAGTATTTCTTGTATTATGGGTGCTATGGTATGTTAAACAGAAGTATGTGTTTAGAAAACATTCTATTTAAAGGGCGCTGCTGGCTCTTTTCTTGTACATCTGGTATGTGTTTAACATAGGTAAGTATAATGCAATGGGCATGCTTTTTGTTATAAGTTGGACTACTCGTCGATAAATTCTATGAATAATGACCTGACAATAATCTGACGGTGAACTGGAAGGGTGAGTTTTGAAAATGTTGTACTGATTGTCCAAAATTATCATAAGTCGTCCGGCAAACTAAATAAGAAAATAATGAATGCATGAGAATACTACTTTTTATCCAATAGAACTGCAGCAGCAGCTACAAATCTACAAACCTTTTAAAAATGTCTATAGCATCATTATTTTTGTTGGTGAGTATTGGAAGTTCTAAATGATTTCACTTATTTTTATAATGGGACGGTATACATTGTTACCAAGCTTCTCATGATGGACGAGAAATAAGCTCCTGGTGTCCGGTAATGATTGAAATGCAACTCGGCTTGAGTCATAAAAGGAGTTATTCGCTAGTTGGGGGTTTCAAAATGCTAATCAGCAATAAATACCTAAAAACTTTTCGCAATTCGTGGCTAAACCATGTCATCAAGAAATTATTTTATAGCTTCATGATCACAAGGTATTCCCAAGAAGTGGAAATCACTTCAAGGAATTTTTACGACGACTTGAGTTGGATACCGCTTGCCCCACAGGTTTTATTTTATCTCCAGGGCAGTGATGAAGAATCATAGGGCAAACCACAATATCCATGGATCGCGTTTAAAAAGACAAATAGGGAAAGAAAAGTTCATTCTGTTTTTTTATGTTGGGCGGCTGCAATAAGATTATCTCGTGAATTGAGGAGTTTTCTGGCGAAGATTTACGTGAATGAACAGATTGACTGAGAAGCCACTCCTGTGGTACTTTAGCTAGTACTTTGTGCTTGTTGTACTATTACGTACCCAGAAGGAAGCTCTAAATTATGAAGTCGTGATTTCTTCTTCAACGTTAACTTTTTCGTGTGCCTTATGCCAGACAGCAAGCTTACCAAATATATCTCAGTCTTCTAATAAATATAAATGGCTCTCTACTCCCTACTCTTCAAGTTGCCCTGGGACAAGAAGTCGAAATCTAAGTCTAAATTGCTTGTGTTTCTTCTTGAACATTTATTCAACAAGGTTCTATTATATATATTATCTGACTGGACAAAGCACTTTGGAGACCACTATATAGTCACATACATGAACTACTATTTCTTGTTGAACTTGAGGGCACGTTCATTTCTATTGATGATGTTAGAAAGGGGAGATGTTCATTTTTTAAGAAGATAGGCTTTTAAGGCTCAAGAAAATTTTTTATTCTGCTTTAAAATCTTTATTTATTAAACTCACTCATATGCATCATGCTATAGTAGGGATTGTCCCCATTAAGCTTACTCCAATTAAGAGTAAGATTTGAAGCATCAGTCTAAAAATGAATCGTATGTATTTTTTATGATTAACCACTGAATACGTAAAACCCAACAATTTCTCGTTCTACATTATTAAAAGAATCTCCTTCCTTTCGGTCGACTGTGGTAAGTGCTATTCGCATAAAATAAAGTACAATTCAATATCAGAAGCTCCAGGGGGTGAATAAGTTATAATGAATCAAAGCCACATTTTCTACCCCTTTCCTTTCACTATTACAACAGAAACCAACTACTTGGTGAATTTACTTTTAACATCGAGTTGCAACTGAAGAGAATGACATTCGCTGTTGTATTCGTAGTGGTGGTGTACTAAAGCCTTTAATGGTCAAGTCAAGTTCAACTTGTGGCCTGCTGGGATCCTCCGCAAACACCACACCAAAACTTGGATTAGGAAGATAGGAAAAGTTGTTAGAAATGTATAGTTTGCTATACCATTTTGATAGACATAGTTTGCCCGGTGCAACAGCCCACATCGAACATTGAGTAGTATTACATTTTATTCCATAGTCCACTTTAGCTTTAGATGTGTTTGCTACTGCATGCTACAAACCTCTATCTACCCATTTCTTTCATGACTCTTTTTCTTTTAATCTAATAAAGAGAAAGTTTCATAGTCCGTAAATGTGCCAGGCGGGGTACCGGCACCAGAACGAAAGTGTAAGATAGGAAAATACGTTTCAGGGACAAGAAATAAGACCATATGCCCATTTACTGTATCTGAAGATCGCTATTGTGTTGATGTTGATAGTTGATACCACCTTATTTATAGAGTGTAGGGATGTGCGGTATTCTAGATTGTAGTAATATTGGAACAAGCTTTTATGTAGAAAGTACTCGGAGAAAGTGGTAGAAATTGAGTGAATGAGTTGAGTAGCATGAGCCAAGACTGTAAATGCAGTGCGATAGGATGAAATGGCAATGGTTGGTAGTTGGTTGGTAGCATCGGTGATGGTAGTGGTGGTGGCTAAGGCAAACTGTCAGCGTATTATTCGTGAAGTTGACAGGAAAAGCCAAAATATCGACTTCCTCTTGGCCACGATCCCTGTCATGTTCGTGTCCTGTCTTCGTCTCCCATTAGGCTTCTTTGGTGCATAAAACTTGCTTACTCCCCTTTCCTTCACTTTTACTCAAGTTGCTTTCCCTTTCTGCCCTAACTGCGTTCATACTACCACTTGGCCCGAATGACATTACACACTATATACACATCCCTATTGTATGTAATTTTGCTCGTTATAACCAGATACAACATGATATGCTTCTTAAGAAGTTTTTTTTTTCTTCTCTGATCTGAGCATAAAATAAGAGCAAGGGGAATGGTGTCTCAGCATGAAGCAAGCTGTGGATTTTCTTGGTACTCTTTATCTGAAAGCGCTAGAAGTCACTTATTATTATATGTACTAATTTAAATTCGAGATGTAGGACGAGGGATAAAGGGAAATGAAGAGCGGAGGCTTTTTCATTTCGTGTGTCGGCTTCAATGCTTTCACCTTCACGATGATGATGATGATGATTATGAGTCGGATGATGATACAAGAAGTCGAATGGAAGCACTATGGGGGATATGACAGGGCTTATTCCATCATCAGAGGAAAAGAGGGCTCAGGATGGAGAGAAGTCCATTGTAGGTTTAAAAATGCAATGGGAGAGAGAATCAGCTTAGAAATCGGCGTGAAAATACGGAATATGACTAGTGGGACTGGCTATATAATTTCTAGATAGTATCTACGACTTCCTATGAGATGATGATAAGTTCCCTTCATCCATATTGGAACGTAGAGAGGGTTCGTAGACATTTCCTTGTGACTTGGGACATTGTGGGTCGAATCTCTCACTGTCTTTATATTAGATTCTATTCTACCAACCACTCAGTTCTTCTCGGCTTTCCCTTCATTCCCCTCCGAGCTATAACCTTGTATCGTTGCATTGGATTCGATTATGATTCAATGAAAGCCGCTACTACTACTGCTGTACTTTCTTTTCTTGTCGCTTCTCATCTCACTTCTCTTGATGAGATATCATCCATTCTGTCATGAAGATATTTACAAAGCGAAACTTCCAATTTCCTCTCCATCTCTTCGGAGGGTTATCCCTTATTCTCATTTGTATTGTAAGGTTCAGGCAAGCCATTTTTTCAAATAAAGTGGTTAGCCATCTGTTGTGATATGAACTTATGATGCATGGATAGATGACAGATTCTCTTTTGAGAATCATATACTGCTAATTTGTATGCAAACATTTTTTACGAATCACTGCATTTTTTGATAAATCAGAAACAAATTATCTTCTAATAAAGATTGGGAAAGTTAGATTCTAAGAGAAATGCACTTTATCCCTTAAGAATTATTTAATATTTTGAAAAGAGACTAGCCAAAAAGGTTTTGTTTCTTGTTGAGATTTTTTTTAAAAAGCTAAAGGAAAGATAAAAGTTTAAACTTGAAAACATGTTTACTTTCTATCAGAGCTGAGAGGTTAAGTAAGGCCTGTATGCATTAAAGTTGAATAATGTGGTAATAACATGAATCAGTGGTACTACTCCACGGAATAGAATATAAGAGTTGTGAGAATACACTATGCGACAAGATGTTTACGTTCAATCTGGAAAAGAAAGGCGAGATTTTGCGGGTTGACATGACGAAATATGAGTGAAAGGATTGAAGTGGAATTTAGGATGGATGATAAGAATGGGATGTCGTTGATGCTCCTCGTCAGTATTCATAGATGGTCTGACTACTAAAAGGGAAATACGCTAGGACAAACTATGAAAGCATCATATTTCACATTCTTTATTCAAATGTGACCAACTCTACTTGGTTGGATAAAACCGTGCCTGCTCGTGGGATAGTGTTGTGTTCGTACATATACTAGAGTCAGTAGTAGTGTAGTCTTGGTCCCGGTCCTGACCTGATACACCCATATTTTTACAAGAGAATGAGTTTCTCCAGTATGAGGTTCTAACTCCACTGTATTTTCATTGAAGAGTTTATATACCTGTCATAAGTAGACTTACTATTTCCTGTGGAAAGAGCTTCTCTTTTTCCACGACACTAAAATTGTGTGATTTATGTTCTAACATTCATTTATGCAACTATGAATATTTAATGAAGTCCCTAATGATAATGTGATCCTCTTGCCTCTTGTACACTTTTATCCTTCATGCTAAATTGTGTGCATATGAATTGTATATCAAAGCATAAACACACCATTTACCTATATGATAAAATGCACTTCTTGCTAAAGTTGAATGGATGTATCTGGCATTTTTATTTTTAAATCCTAATATCTAAACTACATCCTGCAATTATTGTTGCGTATAAGCTTTTCTAAATTATAATGCAGGAAAAAAATAAACAATTAGATTGAAAGATTCGTCCTAAGTTTTACATTAAGAGTGCAAAGAAAATATGAAATAATCATTTATTACATTGACAAGTTTTGTTTCATCTAAAAGCATACATCACTTAAATATGAGTAAGTAAATACCGTTTTCCAAGCCTGTTTTCAGTCAATGCCTATTTGTAAATTGGAATAATCAACTTTTACCATTTGATCCAGTTTTATTTGACTGAGTTCATTCTGTTCCGACACATTGCCAAGAAATCAACTGTTTGGGGTTGATGTAGTGGTTTATTTCTGCTAGCCTTTCAGTAGCAGTATGTCTATTCAGTAAATGAGTTAGTAAGACCTGTCTAACCAACGTGGTTAACTTAAACCTCTCTTTCATGAGCATGAAACATTTCATCCTGAACGGACTTTCCCTCAACCACGAGTTGTTTCTCATGATGCAGTCTGCTGCATGTATTTCTACCCCAAATCAGGCCAATGTTGACAGTTACTCACTTACAACTAATACCTTTTGTCTTTCTCCGGTTGATGGAGTGATCCTTTTAATACGATTACCCATAGGTATATGGACTACTGTGTTAGAAATTAGCCATTCGGCCCAAAAGACTAGGGTTGATTATGAACATGAATCGATTATTTTCTCTATATAGAAGACAACTTCATATCTTGAGAGATGGAAGTTGGAATAGAAGTTGGGAAATTATGAAATTATTCTCGTGTTCGGCACTGCTTGTAAATGCTACCTAAGAGTACTTTGTTACAAGGTTTCGGCTAAAGTACCGTTGTTCAGTAACCAGGTGAGGTACTTTTACTCAAGTTTTCTCCATCAGCTTCTTCTACACAGCTCTAATTTTCCCGATTGGATTGGACTGTTTAGGCCGTAATACTACCTATTATTATTACTACCAGGTTAACCCCAACTACTTCGTGCAGATGTATTGATGGTAGTGAGTAGTAAATGACCAAGAGAAATGTTCAGCTTAAGCCTTATTGGAGGAACAGTCTATCAACGTCCGGTTCTGGCATTATGTTGAGGCTCAAGGTAACAATGAATGTTGGGCTCAGCAGGTCTATTTAATTCACTTTCTATTCAACATACTTTCAGACTTTCTCTTAAAGCCTTACGAAAACCCGAACTGTAATTAAGCTAATAGCTAATCCTCATAGCAATTTTCTGTCCTGGCAACTTTGGAAGCTCTATTTGGTATGTGAGTCACAGAACTAATCAGATATCTATACGTACTATCAAAGATTTTATATTTATATCATGGAATAAGTACCTAACTATATTATACATTATTAGTATAATAGTTTCTTATTCTCTGATTTATACTAATGCACATAAAGGCATTTTGCTCGATATTACATTACGGTTTAATGAAGTAAAATTTCTACTTGGTAAAATCGGTAGAATGTTCCTTTGCTAATTCCATATCTTAGCAGGTTTATCTGTAAGAAGAGAGCTGTGGTGCATAATCTGTGTCTAATCTGTCACCATTATGCTGGAATATATAGTAAACAGCATCTCAAACAAATAACAATTCTATTGGCCTTTCGATTCGATTCGAGCATTTGTTTGTTTTTATTATTACTCACTATTTCTCCAAGAAAGTTGTTGGCTCGTATCACGATAGGAATACATAGTCCTGACCTGAGATGCTACCCAAATCCAGAGTGCGTCGATAGACTATGTCCGTCCCCAGGCTGTTTGATAGAGAATTCTGGCTTTAAGAGTAGCAGAAGAACAGATAATCTCAGATTCACATGTTTAAACATTTTTATCAATATCATTCATCTCTGATAGAACCATAAGGCTTTGACTTTTCTCAGGATACCTTTGAACAAACAGTTTTCGGAATTGTTATTTTGATTCATTCACATGAAAGCATTATAAAATAGTGGGATAGTCATTGGTTCATTCTGTCAATAGTATATATAGTATATATACTTCGAAAGCTGAGCTAAACGAAGGTATAAGCAGAATAAAGTACATGTATAAAGGATTTCATCTTAAAAAATTACCCTGGGCTTCAAGAACGTCGCTTTCACTTAAATGAAAGGATAAACGAGAAAACACGTACATGTTCATGAATCATGATTCAAGTTGAGTATTGCCTACTGTCTAATAGTGAAGATGTACGGGAACCTTATTTTCAAGGTAATAAAATGAGGTCGCCAGCATCAGAGTCTGATACTCTTATGGATAATGAAGATGGAAACTGGCTAGAGGCAACTTGCCAGCGGAAAGAATAGAATAAGGTCTGAACCAGTACAGGCCAATCCGATAGACAAAGAGGTAAAGCTAAGGAAGACTATAAAGTCGTGTTAAAGTAAGTAGTGCATTTTCAGTACCAGCACAAAGGATGAAGAATGGATAGAGATCAACAGAACATAGCGCTATGTTAAAGCTAGTAGACTTCGCCTAAATGCCAACATTCAGAGAAAAATAGCCCGACTGAATTGAACTTTTAGTAACACCACACGATTGCCATAGACTTTGCGAAGAGAGGATTTAGTGAAACCGAGAGAAGGAAGTTATTGCGGCACTCGACGACATCCGGAAGCCTCCAGGTCTAATTGGAAGGTTGGGACTCATCAAGCTGGTGAAAACGACCACTTCAACCAATTTTTTTTCTTTTCTTGAATACCCTCAGCTTTTACAGGATTAGTAAAAGCCTTCTCATGAGTGAAGCCTTTGCAAAGGACAGAGAATGTATCGACCTAACCCGTAGAATTACTACTTACATGACAAGAAATAAGAAGCTGTACAGTATCACTAGTACATCCTTTACTTTCTCTATACTTTCACTTTTTACCACTTTTACTTCCGACGTATATTCTATATATTTCTGTGGTTGGTTTCTTCTTTTAACCCGAATGTGACGAAGAAAAAAAATCTGGATTTATTCAGTTGAGTTTGTCGCCTAAGAAAGAAGTAGAACGGCTTTCTTATGCTTTCCCCACGTCCAGGGGGAATTCTTGTCCTCTAAGAGCAGACATGAAATGAAAGCATCGTTGCTGCAAACGTGAGCTCAAAAAAAGTAAATGTGCTACTGGTGGTGTTTAGTAGGCTGCTTCGCCAAGGGGATGGTGTTAAGTAAGTAAAAGGAAATAAAATCTGACCGTGTCGCAGGGCAAGCAAACCGGATAGGATAAGGATGATGTTATGATGGTCGGCTGAAAAAGTAATAAACTAAAGGAAAATGTGTAAAGAAAAAGTGAGGTTCAGTGGGTATATGGTTAGGTCAGGTTTCTTTTTATACGTATATATGGTGTAATGTTTGAACTCTTCGAATGTTGCATAAACCTGAGTTAAATTACTTTCACTCACATACACTATTACAACTTTTTAAAGAGCTATATTCTGTTTTTAATATCGCATATATAGACACTTTCCTGGTTTATTTAGGAAAGTCAGTGTTTAATCTATGAGAAACTATACTGGGTAAAGGTATTCATTTGGGACTTGCCTCCATTGCTTTGCTTTGGTATGCTAAAGTATAATAGCCAGAAAACAGTAGAGAAAGTGAAAATATAAAATCTCTTCCGAATTCCGTTTTTATTATGCTTCAAGTTGCAGCTTTAACCTCTCTTTTATATCTCATGACGTTTTACTTTTATGCTTTATGTCTTCTATTTATTTTCGTAATTAAGTCTCTGGAATGTGATTAGCTGATGTTTATTTTATTTTGTATGGCTTACAAAGCGATGGGTGTTTTTTGATGCGTACCAGAATCAGAGTCAGGCAAATCGTCCTTGGAAAGATTTGATGCATAATATTTCTTACAATTAAAATGGTTTATATTAATTGTGAATAAACCTTTGAACAGAATAACAGAAACAAATACATAAATAATTGCAATATAAATTTGATAATCTGCTAACTAAAGAACATTATTACTGTGCTTCTAGTTGTAGCGTAAAACAATATATAATTTGCTTGAGAGATTCCGTTAACTGAGTTAATTTATGCAAGCATTCTTCAATGTTGCAAAATTGAATCACAATGAAATTAAATACACTTTACTTTCTCTACAAATTGCAAAAAAAAACGAATAAAAATGACGTTTAAAAAAATCAAAACAAAGAATGAAAAAATTTTTCAAGCCGACTGGAAATTCAAATTTTTCAATTTAAAGTACCTAAATAGTATACCATGAGCTTGATATATTCCGCCTGACGAGGAATTGAGTTTCAGTTCGAAAGCTCACAACAATAAATACTTACTAATAACATACCATGTACTGACAATTTGTTATAAATACCCAAAATCCAAACAATGTCCAAACAGTACGTGTCCAAAAAACAAATGCTAATACAAAACATGTAATGTACAAAACGTTTACTAAAGCTACGCATATGAAATACTTAGAACAAGGAGAAAGTCAAACGAAAGAAAAATACATTTTCAAGTCATTATAGAAAGAAGTTAGAAAGAGTCTGTACGTGAATACACAAACAAA